>VXAZ01005267.1:2711953-2837304 GCA_013399875.1 Gymnorhina tibicen | reverse complement strand
GGGGCAGCATCGGGCGACAGCCGCCCGGCCGCCGGGTCGGGGGCAGGCAGGGAAAAAGGAGCCGGCGGGCAGTGGGCGAGACCCAGCCGAATTTTGACCTCCGGCACCCAGTTCTAATGCCCCAACTGAGAACGAGTCTAGCCACTCTTGCCACGCCAGAGAAGAAGGGAGAAAGCTGACATGAAAAATAAGGCAGACTGGACATGGGTGTTTGAAATATTCAGTTCCAGTAAGTGGAACCAAGGTAGAAGTGGCAAAAACACCAAACACGACTGGATGTCCTACACTTCTTGGTCTGGAGCACCTCCTCAGGCTCCACGTTTCCTGGTGAAATGGCCATTTGTATTGAGGTTCTCTGGAGTGCACAGTGTAAGGGCTAGGACAGAAACCATCACCTTCCAGTTGGAGCTGTGTGCCAGTGATAGGTACTGCTCAACCATCAGGGTGTGCTTGGGTGTGGAACTGCTGCTGTGGTTGGTTGGACACGGTTGGACGTATTCTCTGTTTGATAATCTTGATGATCAGCTGTAGGGTCTCAAGTGCAAGAAGTGCAGGATCTGACAGGTTTCACGTAGACAGTTTTCACTTTGTCATTGTCTTTCAAAGTCTTTAGCAGAGGTCATCGCTAAGGGATGACATTGCTCTATTAGGATGGTATTTTACTGTGTGTGACACAGACCTCCTCTGAAGTACTTAAACTCTCCTACGTGGTGTTAAATTATCGGAAGTACATGATGATCTGAATAGTGTCATTGACCTTTCCCCCCCATTTTGCAGTATCTGTCATTTAACTTCGTAATTTTAAGGATATTGTATGTCAGCTGTATTGCTGTTGTGACTCTAGAATAGCCAGTGGGAGTTCTGTGAAGAACAACTTTCACCCAAAAAGTTATCAATACAATTTTAGTATTCGTAGTTTCTGGGACGCATAGAAGATCTTTGCCTCATGTAGTCTGAATTTTCTTTGGATGTTTGGATTAGTTCTAGAAAGAAGTAAAGCTAGTATGTCTTAGGCTAACGGTAGCCATGCTGGTTTAGCTCTGACTCATCGTTAAAAAATGCTGCTGTTTTATGATCTTTGTGTTGTGAGACGATGAGGTTTGGTAGTTGGATGTGGGCTGTGTCACTGTGTGACATCCAAGTGAGGTTGCTCGAGTAGTCACCTGGTGTGTTCTGTGAGGGAGCAGACTCACAGCCCAGTTTGCAGGCACTGTTAGGCCCGGTCTCTTTGCAGATGAATGTGAATTTTTGGTACTGTGGTTCAAAGCCTCTGAATCACTTCCTTTCTTTGTTACTCCATTCGAAATACTTTTGCTTATCACTGTACAATATGGTAGAATTGTGTCCACAAGAACAGGTAGGTGGAAGAAGTGTGGCTGTTCCTTTCTTGTTGTGCAAGGTGTTTGGAAAATGACCTCAATTGGTCATGGTGTAAAATCTTCATCTACATGTTTGACATGGGGCAAAAAGTATGTGAAGGGCTTCAGTTATCAATCCGTCTGCATTTTGCATCTTCACTGGGAAGTTCTACATGACAGAGGTCGGAAGAAATGTCTAGAAAGCTGAAGAGTTTGTATGTCTAATAGGTAGCAATTGTGTAGATGGTAGTGGCTTCATTTAAAAAATGAATCAGTTTTGTCTCCCTGCTTTTCCCCTTTCCCAAAAAACCAACTGCATCAAGGGGATTTATTAAAAAGAAGCTCTTCAAGCTGGGATGTCCCACACCAGTTTGCATGTGAGATGAAGTGCTTTGTGCCCTCAGAGCAGTCCAAGTTCTTGAACTAGTAAAACACCATGTGGATCGCAGGATGACCATTAAACAGTTTCAGGGTTTTACCTTGAAATAATTTGAGGCTGTGGGTGTAAATAAACCATTTGGGTCTTATGGTGACATTCCAAAGGTATGGTGCACCCCTGATTCCTCTTTGACTCCTTAGTAATATCCAAATCCTTCAAGGATTCTTACTGAACTTCATCAAATAAGACAAATAATTAAGTCTGCAATTTGGAGAATTTAATACTGGCTGCAAAATTATTTGTAAAGCCAGTCACGATATAGAAGCCCTGATAGAGCACACGGAAGAAGTACGGTGTGCATATTGCCTATATGAACTCATCATACTTTGGTAGCATCCAAGAAACTTTTATAAATTTTGAAGTTTTGGAAATAGATGTGCATATTTATCCTGTCAGTTCATTCATTTTCTACTGTCGTGTTATTTTAAAAGGCTTTTCAACCTTTTAAACTTAAATTCAATTACTGTCTTTATATTGAAGCAAAATAAGATCACAGACAAAATAACCTCTGTGTTTGGTTAGGTAGGTGCCTTTTTCTAGTTAGAAATGGCTTTTAATCATCTGAAATACCTCCTTATACATTTGGGTTCGGATTTGGGTGACACAGGTACCAATTTATTCTAGAAGCAAAAGAACACCCATTAGGAATTCTGTGTTTACTGGTAGTCAGTTCTAGACCTGTGTGTTAGAACCAAGACACTTTACGGCTAAAGATAATTATTCCATTATATGGTAAAATGTAGGTGTTAGTTTTGAAGTTTTTAAGTACATTTTTTTTTTCCTTTACCGATAAAGAATGTTGTGTATGTTTCAGTGTAATTCTCAGGCTATATGAAATATCAGTTTGGCTTTGCTTGACTTCCATGTGCTTATGATTTCAAGCTTTTATGAGTGGGTGAAAGTGTCATGGAATATTCCTTTTTTTTCCCCTTGCTTTTCCTCTTAAGAGGTAACCTGTTAAATATTAAAGACCTTTGGTGCATGTTTCCTTAGAAATAATAATCTGAAAATAACGGACTGACAAAAAGGGTCTTCAGAGCAGCCTTCAAGTAAGGCAGCCCTGGTTTGCCTTGTGTTTCACAATACACTGTTGGATGCATTGACAGGAAATGGTCGTTCATTTTGGGAACAGACAGAAAGGGAAATTTATTTATTCTTAAATACCAAGTTTGTTGATTCACATTAAAGTTGTCGGTAACGTGAAGTAACATTTTTCATTTTCCATGTACAGTTTGTTACATTATCTGAATCCAGACAGTTATCTCACAGACTCTGGTATTTTAAGTCTGAGATCACTTTAGAGGGGAAAAAATTCCATATGAACAGTGCTCCTAACTTTTTTTCCTAGCCCAGAGCACCCTGTTTACTGCAATAAAACTCCCTTTATTGATGAACATGTGAATCAGTTATCAGTATCACAGAGATGCTCTTTAAGCTCATCTCGATGCTTTTTTTATTTAATATTTTGGGGGGTTGTATGCAATGAATATCATTAGACTTTCAGGGGTGATGATGCTGAAATTTAAAGTGGTATTTTACCATTGTGTCAGATGGTATTACAACAATACAATCTAAAGATTGTAACAATACAATCTAAAGTGATCTAAAGATTACAGCCAAATCTCTGAAGGGGACTGAACATGTATGCATTTCTGGATCACAAAAATAAAACCAGTCTTTAAAGCTCAATAGTTACTGCATTAAAGGGAAAAAGTGACATTTTTAAAAATGGCATCTTCTCACTGAAATGATGCAATGCCCATGGACAGGAGCGTGTCCACCACGGTGACACGTTTCAGTTCAATCTTAGTCTGTTTATGCAGCAGTGTAAGAATGAGCTGCAGCTCACATGATCCACCAGAAAGATAATATACTTCCAGATAATTGCAACATTTCCCATTTATACCTGCACTCAGGTACCAGCAAAGTCAAAACTTGAAGATAATAATGGCACTGCTTGGGCTGCTGAATCCCTATGACATGTGGAGACATGCAGATGGGAGAGAACAGGGTTGAACTTTTGGATGCAAGATTTGGCTTGAGGTGCAGGGTTTAGGATCATCTTTACTTTACAAGGAAATGCAAATGTTTGAGCGTTGTGCTTTCCATCTTGCATCTCTTTCAATGGAGTCACTTTTTAGCAGAGATACATACTTAAACCTGCTTATCGAACTGAAAAGCAGAAATCTATTTTTTAATTATTTCACATGTGTATTTTCTAAGACAGAGGTGACTTGGAAGAAGGTGGTGTATTTTAGTAAAGGTTATTATTTGTAATAATAATTGTATTGATACAACTGGTCTGTGGTAAAGGAATAGGACTGACTTCACAAGCAGAAAACAGTGGCTTGAAGTAGGATTTGGGGAATATAGAACAGTTAAGCACCTACTCCTTCTGTATGCTGGCAGGCTGTGGATGCAATGCCAATTTCAGTAATACTGAGCTGGCACTCACAAGCTCTAAGATTTGGTCATCTGTAAGTAACATCTTTTCATTTTTTTTAGTGGAAAAGCTTTACTAACAACTATTTTGAAGAATCAGCTATTTTCAATACATTGTCATTGATCTGTTCTCGAAATCAGTGTTTAGAAGACAACTGTCCTCAAAATCAAGTAACTTCCAAGCAGTATTACCTTCAGTCAGTAGAAATCCAGAAATTTTGATGTCTGATGAAAATTTTCAGGACTCTGCTCCAAATGTGGTGTGATTTGAGGTGCAGACTGTATTCTTCAATCCTAAACTGGGCAATCATCTCAGGTATAAATTCAGGTATAAAGACAGTAACAAAGAATTAACCAGAGGTCCCTTCTGCCCCTGTCTTGGGACTTCCCTAAATTACAGTTACTGAGTGAGGTTCAAAAGCAGACCTGAATAACTCTGGCAATATTCACTGTCTTACTAAGAAATTCCAGCATAGAGCTGCATATGGAACATTGCAATGCCCATACTGAGTGTCTTGTTTACCTACAGCATCACCGTTACCACGAGCCTAACTTCCTCATTACATTGTAAACTGCTGAGCATATTTTGGGACACCGAAAACCAATTGATTTCTTGATACAATCTTGATAAAGTGTAGCTTGCTTCAAGGTACAAGTCTTAAGTGTGCTCCTGCTTGGGAGGGACACTGAAATACACCCTTGCCACTCTTAAAAGTCTGAACATTTGAAGTGAAGATACCACCAAAGCCACTGAACTGAGCAGGTTTCCTTCCCTTCAGTGTCCAGGTTCAGTGTCCATGACTATCAAAAGATTAAAAATTGCATCATTTTTTGTAATACTTCCTGAATGACAAATACCGTGCTTTATTTTGGGCTGGTCTTTGACTGAATATTAAAATCCAGCAATAACCTCATTGTTTAGTAATTGCTTCTGAAAGTTAAAATGTTTAGAGAGAGACAGCTCGAATAATGGCAAAATTTAAATGCGGTCTAATATTGAAAGAAATGGGCTAATTATTTTTTTAAAATCAATGGAGTGATTGTGATAGCCAGCTATGTTGTAAATAGCATTTCTTTGTCCATTCATTAGACTTTTAGCATTAGTACACTTTCTTGGCTCTGTACATTTTCATCAGTGCAATCCCTTTTTGTTGTTCCTTCTTATCCATGTATTTTTCAGATAGTTTTTACAGCACAATTTATGGCACTGGCATCCTGACACTGGCAAAAAAATTATTAAATAGTTAACTGTTCCTTGCATTCAAACCATTAGAACAATATAATTAAAGTCAAATGTTTGCAATATACATTCATGCAAATACAAATATTTTGGTTTTGACTAAAGGAAATTCATCCCTTCTGCCTGTTGAATTACAGTATCACACTCTTTGTTTATTATTAAAATGTTACATTGGTAATATTGCAATACTAAAAGGAAATACACTTCAGTCTGTTTTCTTCTATTACACAGAGCAAATGTAGATTACAGTACTATTTCAATACTACCTCATTATAAGTCCTGATATAAAACATTGCTGCTAATCTATTGGGTCTCTAAAGACTTTCACAAGAAATTGATATGATTGACCTGTGGAGAAAAGAATGATTCTTCCCGTGCCTCACCAAAAAGAGGAATTAGGTTGACTCTTACAAAATGGTAATGGGTAGCAGTATGAGCAGGAGACTACAACAAAACACTAAAACAAAACCAACATTTAAACATCTGTCAGAAAGACACTTTTGCCTGAAAATAGCAATTCCCCTACTTGGGCTTTCCTAGATGTCTCACAGAATACCCCCAAAATTTGCACCCCATTCCTTCAGAGGAGCAAACCAGAAACAATGAGGATATTTTCTTCCTTCAGGTTCTTTACTGCATTTATTTAGATTTTGTTGGGGTTTTGTGAAATCATCTTATATTAATCACTGATATGTGCTCATACTCAATGGATTAAGAAGGAATATGAGGGACTCTGCAGTGCTGTCTGAGCTCCATTGCATGCAGATTAGTAGCACCTGTCAAAAGAAATAGAATTAGCAGATACATGTGAACATGTCTTGGTTTGGACAAGAGTTAACATTTTTATAGGACATCTCACAGGTCTCTTAGTCAATGTTTACAGAAGAATGACTCTGTAAACATCTGGCTGGTGTAATGCTTTTTCAACAAACCTTTTTGTAAGACCCCACAGGAGCAGCTGGTAACAAAACCAAGCTGTGGTCCAGAAGGATTGGTCATCTCTTAGACTACCTGGTTTACAGAGAGGTGTCTATGAATAGAGGTTTCAAACACTGGTATTGGGACCTGTGTTGTACAACAGAGTCATCAATTACTTGAAAATAATCACATTTACTCTTGATAATTTATAGATTATTATTATTATTATTATTATTATAATTGTCAAGACAAAGGTTGACAGTGAAGAGCTGAATGACAGCAACTGAAATTCAGTGTTTACAAATGCAAGCTAATGATCAAAGGAAAAATAATCCTCACTATACATGCATAAAAATGAGCCCTGAAGAAGCTGTTACTATTCTGGAGAAATCTTGGAATCATCGTGGAAGGTTTCTGGGTGTGTCCACGCTAGTATTTTAATTTGGATCAGGTGCATGCTTTTGAAGTGAATCTGCCCGTGATCCCCAGTTACCACACCCCTGTTTGCATCATGGCATTGTCTTGGAGAGCAGTGACCACACTCCCTTCCAAAGAAACCAAACCAGAAACTGTGTTTGAGCTCCTAATGGGTGTCCAGTCCATGGGACCAGACTTCTGGCAAACAAAAGTTTACATGTTATTAAAAAAGCAATTGACAATGAAAGAGAAGATGATCATCCTTGTGTGCCTGGAGAACATGGTGCTTCCAGCTCTGCAGTACTGCACCCACTGCCAGGAGACACGGAAGTAGAAGTAATGCAGAGAATGGCCATCAGGGTGTTGCAGGGGATGAAGTGGCTGTCAGGGAAATGACACCTTATGACAACTTTCTGGCTGGGTAAAGAAGTGATTGAATGGTATGGAAAAGACAGATGGGGATGTTTAGTTAAGTCAGAGATGAATGCTATTTCTCATTGCACAAGAAAAGACACGCAGCAAAGGAAATAATTAGGCAAGTGATGGAGACAAGGAAAGTACTTCACAGTATTTAAATCTTGGAACTCTTTGCCATGGGTTGTTGTGGAAATCAGAATTGTAAATGGTTTCAAAGAATGGTAAAACAGGTTCTTGGCGGATTGATCCCTTTATACTTTTCAGCACAAACCAATCTTTAAACTGCTAATCATGAGAAGCTGTGAGGGCAGAGCAAAGGAAGCACTTATTTTATAGATGCTGTTTCCTAAGCACCCAGTACTAATTCCTATTTGAATATACAACACGTTGACCTAAGTGGACCTTTAGTCTGGCCTCGTATGGCAGTTCTTAGTTTTGTACTTACTACAGTCATTAAACAAACATAGTTATTGACTAAGGTGTTGATACGGTCTGCAGAGATCACAAACACACTTGCCTTACAAGCTGTATCCTAGTATTCTAATTCCTAACCCTTGTCAATTAATATCTTTGCAAAGCAAAGGGCAAATCAGAATAGTGAGTTCAGCTTCTGCTTTAGAGTCTAGATTTAGAATCATAGAATCATTAAGGTTGGAAAAGTCTTCTAAGACCATTGAGTCCAACCATTAACCCAGCACCGCCGTGTTCACTGCTAAACCATGTCCCCAAGTGCCACATCCACGTGCCCTTTGAACACTTCCAAGGATGGTGATTCCACCACTGCCCAGCACAGCCTATTCCAGACTTCTAACAAGTTGCAGTGTGTGGAAGAAGCAAACAAAAGAGTAGAAGAAGAGAGGAGGTGATGAAGTAACATTGAATTAAACATATGTAATAAAAATGAAATTTTGTCTCCTTGTTGTAGTTCTGCTTAATAACTGGGGCTAAAGGGTTAAAGATAAACTACAGAACATTCTGGTAAATACACGGCATGAGGAAAATGATTGAGTCAATGTTACTGGAAAGTTACATTAATGGAATAATATGTTTTTGATGAACAAAACCAGGTTTCTCCTACGAGAAAAGCATTTCAGCATCTAAAAGGGTTTATCCACAGCTTTCCCACATTTATGGTTTTGGATGGTATTCATAGGCTTCCGTAATACTGTACAGAACTGTCTGTACAGTATCTGCCTTACCTAAACATACATCAAAAAGCCACTAACTTTTAACAAACCCATCAGGTGGTAATTCTGTTGTTTGGGGTTTTTTTTCAGAAATGGTGATTATTAATATACTGATATATAAACAGTCTCATTTCTAACTGACCAGCCTGACCTGTCAAATTCTTTCACGCATACACAATGAACTTTTTTGTGACGTCACTTGGCAGTCACTGCAACAAAAGAGAGAGCGTTGCTCATGTATCTTATTCTTAGTAATACGAGAGATCTTAAAATAAAGTGTGACATTGCATAGTTTTTTAAAAGACTACTTCGTAAAATTTGTTTGACTCTGCTAATGGACTTGCCTGTAAATGTTATGCAGTTGAATTTTGCTCTCATATTTTTTTGTTTTTTGGGGAAGGGACAGTTTTGCAAAATATGAAATGACATTAATACACCTAATGAATTTGTCTTCCAGAAATCTTTTGTGATAGGTTTCAGGTGTTTTAGCACAGGAATTCTGACAGGAAAGATGTTGGTGAAATGCTGAGAAGTAGGGTTCACATGGAAGGAAAAGGCACAGTAATGCTTACAGTGCTTGTAAATGGGTTCTGAGAGAAACTGCAAAGATGTTGATCACAAAGTGTTTTGGTGATTAATGTAAAGGAGGAACAGCAGACTGCAGTGTGAATGGGAATGCATGAATTTAGGATGACACAGCATGGGAAGACCTTCATTGATGTGAGGTGACTGAATTTATCTCAACATAGGCAGAGGAAGTGGCAAACTTTAAGGTTCAGCAATGGTGCAACATAGCAGTAAAGCTTCAAATGAAATAGGAATATGACTCACATATCAAAACCTATACAGCGAGGAGGAGGGAAACTTTGAGTCCCAAATTAAGTACTAGGAATTAGAGGGAAAACTACAGTTATGTACCAAAATGACTTCGCATGATTCCAGGGGAAATAACCTGGAAGTGCTTAAAGGAATGATAAATACTGGCTGAGGAGGGGCAATTAGAACTTTGTGATTTGTCTGCAGTAACTGGAAGCAAGAGTCTGTAATAGAGTCCAGGTGCATAAATTCAAGGTTTTCACAATCTGATAATTGGAAGAGTTGAGAAAAAACTTCCACTATTTTGTTCAGTAAATATTAGCACTGGTTCATCCTTTTCTACTGTGCTGACAAGTCAGAACCAATGTACTACAACAGTAAGAAAAGGAGATGGTAGAGATGATGAAGAACTTGACAGGGTTGTATCCATGTGGTCACTGTTACAGACCTTATACTACTCTTTGCTGCAGATTAGTACATGGTAGTATGCAGTGTTTGTACGGTCAGCAAAATACATCATAGTATGGAAACAGTGATAAAAGTAACAGGAAACTGAAAGAAGCAATGAAAAAATTATTTCTGGGGGTGGTTTTTGTGTGTGGTTTTTAGGGTATTTTGTTTGTTTTATTTTTTACAGTGGAAATGCAAAATGACCACTTTTCTGTCTTTGTGTATAAAAACCGCGTGAGACAGGCATCTAAATAGGCAGGCAGTTCAGGTACCAAAATTTAATAAGACTGAATGTTCCTCTAACTTACCTTTATGGTCTGTTAATATCTTATGTGCAGTAGAAGCCCTAATCATCTGTGCACTGATGATACACAGAAGGTGCAAAAGAAACACCAGTGAAAGTTGTGCTTGATAATCTGTTTTCACATATACCAATGATATAGCTTCTTTTTCACCCAACACCCACAGAAACCCTCAGGTTTCTTAAGAAAAGAAAAAGGGTGAGGCCCTTGGCCAGCTTTTATGGCCTTCCCAATGCTGCATTTTATTTGCCTCTTGGTGTCAAGAATGGTGATCGTCAATTAACTGTGGGAAATGTGGGTCTCTCAGAGGAAAATATCTGGGTATCAACGTGCTAAGCAACAGCTTCAGAGCCCGGGTGATTTGGATCAGCTCCTTCCTTTACTTTTTGCTGGTTTAGGACCTTCTGCAGCATTCTGTACACAAGAGTGACGTGTTAGTGCTTTTAGGGAAGCTGAAGTGTAAATGCCATCAGAATACACAGCAAGCAGGCTGCCCGTGTGGCCTGGTGGAGCTAAGGAGCATCAGGGAGCTGTGCTCCTCCCATGTCCTCACTCAGCCTTTGGGGGCCATTGGAAGGAGACTCATCCACTGCCTTTTCACCAGCAGCAAATGACTTCCAGTGCCTTTCCCATGCACTTGCATCAGGTGATGGGTAAAAGCAGGAGTGCCAAGGTGGCCTTGTCATCTCTCCCTGCTGACTAAGGCCTGTGTGAACAGTCTGTTGTATGGCGTTTATCAAATGGATCAAGATAATAAAAATTACAATCTCCAAGGGAAACACCCTTTTTTTTTTCACTGTACACATCAAAAGCTTTGCATTATTATTCTCATCAATCTTTTGTTACACTGAGAATGTGCTTTCACTGAAGAGCAGCATGGCTCGACATGTGGACTAGCAGTTGTAGTTCATAATCTCCTATGAGCTGCCTCTTGCTGCCTCAGGAAGCATTAAGAAATTGCCAGAATTGATAGAAGACTGTTCTTTCTCCCACCTGAATAGCATCTCCCCAGCTTTGTCCTGGGCACCACAAAGGATGACGGATCTTTTTCCTGCATTGTTTGACCATCCTGTGCTTTGGCTTTCTGACATGACATCACTTTCAGTATTTCTAGTGAGTGCCTCTCAGAAGCAGTATCAGGTATTGCAGTGGCACAGGGTGACCACTTACTGACAAGCTGCTGTGGGCTGTGATTTGAATTGTTCTGCAACTGTGCTGCTGTTAGTTTTTGTGCTTCATCCACTCGTGTCAAACACCGCTGACAACCTGCTCTGTTTGGAAGAAAGGCAAGTCTCCTTTTAACATGAACTGAACCTTCTATTTGTACCATGAATGATGCAATTTCCTCCCCTGCTATTAACTGCTGCTCTTGTAGCCTATTTCGTTTACAGGGAAAAAAAGGTCTTGCTTACTGATCAATAAGATATGTAGTTTACGCATAGTTTTTATTTTGGATACGCAGTCTGCATTGCTGGTATATCTTAGGTTACACAACCCTTGATTTCCCACAGTTCGTTTGAAGATATGTGTCCAAAGGACAGTTGACAAACCAAGGACAATATTTTTAACGGGTTTTTTTATCCCCAAGCCACAAGGCAGAATTCCTTTACTTAACTGAAATAAATTCTGCTTTCATGTAACACTTCTGTAAGATGTCCAGATTCCTTTATTAATTCTAGGAATTTGTGGAGCTCAGAACAGCTTTAACAGAACTTTTCCTAAACATCTTTCTTGCTTCATGTCCAACTGCTGTTGCTCCTGTTACCACCAAAAGGCAGCCATTCCACGATAATAAGCATCTTAAAAGTTGCAGTGTAATGGCAGTTGATCTTTCCAAGTGCTGGGTTAGACACCAGGGATGTTGTTTAGTACTGAGAAATCGCCACGGTACGTTTTGGATGTGCATTTAAATACGTACACTTTCACAGGCATTGAGGGGATATCTGGGGATTGCCTACAGATATTTAGTAGTTGATATATCACTTATTCAAGATTTGGAAAGTACTTGAGAAGTAAGCCTCAGGGTTAGCAGAGGAGCTGTGTGATAAGCCTCAGATCTCACAGAAGAACTGATAGCAAGACCTACCTTTTCATTCCCCCTCTGATTATATGGTAGTGCAATACGGCTTTGCAGAGACAGATAGAGCCTAACTGAGGGAGGCAAAGGATGAACCAAGACTGGTTTACAATCAGTTTTGAGGCTCTTTTTTTTTCTTTTGAAGTGACTAGTCTGTAGCTCCATTTCTCAGAAGGTTACTTGAACCTGTGACTCAAACAGAGACATCTCTGAACGGGGTAAACCAGTAGCTGCAGCACTTCTGGGCAGAAACTGCCGACTGCTCAGAGCATGTTCCCCTCTGCAAACATGGTGGCAGCTGCTTTCGATCTGTGGCTTCTCACTGCTATTGTGTGAGGGAATCACACTCTGAGTTTCAGGAGCCACAACAGAGAGTAAGTAAAGCTGTGGCTCATTTAGGACTGGGTGTTATTTTAATGAGCTTAATAAATCCTATATAGGACTGAAAGTTTCTTTGCAGTTCTCAGTCCTGCAAAGCAGCACTCTCAGTGTGACCTGTGAGCCTTGTACACTGCAGAGCTCTGAAAAACTGCACCAGTTCTACGCTGCACCAATTTCAGCAGCATCAGCAACCCCAGTGTAAGTATCTTACCCGCTTTAGCAGTTGTTCTCAGCACCAAGTTGATCAGACATTGTACTGCAAAGGGCTTCCACTGCCACGGCTCACCATGGTCACAGACACTCACTGAAGTCCAGGAGGTCCACATTCATGTAGAAACAAAATGATTTACTTTGTGAAAGAGGTACCCACAGAAGATAAGAAGTTAGAATTTTGTTAACCAAACTCATCCCATGATTAAAGCTGAAACGTTCATGAATGTTAATATTGTTCTCGTAAAGCATGAATGGCAAGGATTCATTCCATCTACACTATGGACACTGACCTTCAAAGGGAAAAATCCATTGCAGCAGCATTTATCTCACTTTTGGCAAAGCAGGGTGATGAACTGGTATAATTTTTTTAAAAGTACTATCACAGCTGTTTTCTGGCTATGTTACAATTTTATTAATGGATCTGTATTGTAAGTTATCTATCCTTGGACAGTCTACTTTGGAACAGTCAAACTAAAAAATTGCTTTTATAAAATTATTTCAGTGTGCTTTAATACCAAATGCTGAGAAACATGGTAGATATACCAAGAAAATTAAAAGCCCTAGGACTAAATATTTTTATAAAAGTCACTTAAAAAACAGAACTTCAGCAAACCAAGTAGACCTTGGTTGTTACAGTGCTGGACAACTTTGGTTGTGCACAGCTATGAGTATAGCACTGTTTTAATAACTTATCAGAATCTGCCAGTGGTGTAAGGTTGTGACTTCTGCTAAATACAAAATCTGCAGCTTTTGATTCAGATGATTAGGGAAATGTCCGACATACCATTGAAAAAGTTTTCAGGTATCTAAAACCAAAAGATACCTGAGGGTTTGGCCCTTAAGTGAAAATATTCACAATTTTCCGGAATGTTCCTGGTGCAAAAGGTTGTGTCTCTCTTCCAGGAAAAGGATGGCATCCTAGAACACAACAGGATTGCTTCATCTTTCCTTGTGGTGGATCTGTGCTGCTCATTTTTGTGTGAGTGTAGCTCAAAGAAGCAGTAAATCTCCCATGGGGCATATGGATACGGCAGTCACTTCACCAGCAGGGATGTACAATTTGGGCAATATACACAGGCATTTCAAGATCATTCCTAATCCCAAACCACTTGTTCTATTCTGAAGGCTCTATAAGGAACTTCCTCTCTGCTCATCCCTGCTCCATGCTCTTCCCATCCCTTCCCTTTGTGCTGCCAGTGGCATTTCCCTGGATGTTCTGGCCTTGTCTTTGGGAAGTCACCTGGCAGCCCTGCTACCCCCCTGTCCACCTCCAGCTCTCTGGCATCCCACTGCCTCTCTCTACTGCCCCCATGCACAGGAAAGCCTGGAGAATAAGACAGGCTGTCCACAGCTGACTCCACAAAGAACTTGGCCTCAAAACTAAACTCAGGATGTATTTTTGAACGTCATGTAGGCTACAGAAGTGCTGCAAGGACAGGGAATTGTCACTTACTTACCTCCCTCAGTCTCCCTCACACTCGGCTGCCCTGGACCAGGGAGTTCATGTGCCACTAATGCAAACGCTCACTGAATTTACCCCGTGGAGTTCCCTGATGATGCAGAACTGGGTTATTTCAGTGGAAATTGATTCACTAGTCAAGAATTTCATTTGAGAAAATCATGTAATTTTTGGTTCACTGTCTGCTCTAAAGTGACAGCAGTTCTTTTACATACCTCAACAGGCTCACCAAACTATTTAGTCAGTTTGAGATTGAGAAGAATATGCTATTACGTCTTCATTTCCCAAATGCAGCTGATGGTGAATCACTTGTGCCTAGTGAATGCTCTGTCAGGTCAGCAAAACCAACCCCTTTCTTATTTTTGGGCACATATATCCAAAAGACACTTATTCTTTGGATAAAAAATGTGGATGTACTTTACTATGGTAAAAAATATATAAGACACTAACTCAAATTATTTAACTTCTTACACTTTATTAATGTTTTGTGTGTCTGCTTTCAAAACACTCTTAGAGGGTTCTGTTTCAATTTGTTTAATTGGTATTTTTGAATTCATGGCATAGGGTTTTTAAAAACCCAAACACTGAAAAAAAAAATTTTTAAAGTAAATTTTTTAATTTTTATAGATGTGCATCTTTCATAGATGACTTCTTTTTAAGCTTTTGCAGTTAGGTAGTATTAGGACTCTAAATAAATTTGAATACATATTTAGCACTTGAACTTTTTGCAAACAAACAAGGCTGATGTTGTCCTGTTTCCAGCAGGGTACAAATCTATGCAGATGTAAAGCAGTTTGTAGACAGATGTGGGTAATTATATAGTTGTTTGCAGTGATCCAGTATAACACAGTGAAAGTCACACTTTGGCCGTGTGACTGAGCACATGGGTACAGATTTAAGACAATAAGTAATAAACTTTTTACATAGCAGAAATAACACTGGAGCACAGAACTGAGTACATCTTCCTTGCATTTAATTTGCCCATTTTTGTTAGTCAAAATTGTGCCATTTTAAGAGGAGGTGCATTGTTTTTCTAAGTAATAAAACAAAGAAAAGAAGTTACTTATACTGATCTGGTGAATGCAGTTATTATAGTCCCACACTTCATAAAAAGGCTCTCCCCCAATATTATACAAAATAACATGAATTTGAACTTTAAACACAAGTGATGAACCCTAACATATAGGATGAAGTTTTAGAATATGACTATAAAGCAGCTACAAAATTTTAGACAGAGTCATCGCATTAGCTCCCAAATTTTACAAAATGTAAAGAAACACAGAGACCATCTGTTCAGTAAGCTGCAAACCACTTTGCAGGATTTAATGTTTGGAAAATTAAATTAACTAAGAGATATAAAAACTGCCAGTGGCCAGTGGCTGGAAGTTTACCCTTCAAAATCAGACTTGAGACACACTTTTTAACATTAAGGTTATAGCATTTTATTTATGGGACTTTGCTTCACTACCAGCAATGGTGTACTTCCTGTGAATCACTTCAAATTAAGACATGATGACTTTGTAATAACATGGTTTAAGTAAAGCAGAATTTGGGACCTCGTGCAGAACGTGGATGAAGAACATTCCTATGCAACCCGAGATGGGTTCAGTGGCTATAATTGTCCCTTTTGGCCTTCAAATCTGAGTCTGTGAGCCTGTAAGTAATGTCATGACACACAAATAAGCAAATCTGGGCCCTACTACTGAAAAGAAACATGGAGTGGCTCTTAACAGAGTGGCTCTGGGACTTCTTTGGTGCCCTGGTATGCAAAACTTATTCTAGATCTGTGTTTGAGTTTTAATCTATGTTTATTTGGGGTTTTAGTGTTATCAAGACACTACATCCCCAAAGGTTTATAGCCACAGAATAAACATTTGTCAAAAAAGGAAAACTTTGATGACACTGAAAAAGATTTTGTGATATCACTTGTCATTTACTCCAGAAGGTCACTATTATTTTAATAGTTTTGTGGTTTTCATTTTAGATTATACTACACACTAAACACCTAAAATGCTAGAAACCTCGAGCTCAACTATGCAGTCTGTCTCACCATTATATTTAGAACATTTGATGAACAGGCTATTATTAGCTATATGGGTTAAACAATGGTTAAAAATCTATAGTTTGAAGAAAGGCATGGTGACCAACTGTTGGACAATGAGTTCCAGTGTGTGAATAAAGTGCAGATCACTCTAATGGAGCAGAAACTTCCAGTACTTTATGCTGTTTCAAATAACAAGTGATTTCAGACTCCAGTTCTTTAGAATTATACATTTTCTTTTCACTGTACACACAGCATATTTAGGTTATCACTGCATGCCCTTCATTGAACAATGCCCACAATTACTTACATAATTAGATTTAATGTTGCTGGCTTATGAGTCTGTGACTAGATGGGCACTAGAAAAGGGGAAGAACCAAAATCATAAAATGCAGATTCCAGGGTAAAGAGAGCCTGAAAAATATCTTTACTCCTTAAATATCTCATTTTTTTTAATCATATTTTTTAAAATACCATTTAAAAAAATTTGAGGACAAATAGATTTTTTTTTGTTGAAGGTAAATTACACTTCTGACCCTTACAAAAAATTGAAGTGGCTTATTGATTAACTTGGATAGGACTGTCCATTTTGATTCATATGGTATTATGAAGCATTTAAAAAATGAGAAAGTACATCACCAAACAACTGAAAGTAGAAAGATTTCAGACATTTTGATTATCTTGAATAAAAATTATTTGATAGTCTATGGCCATCAGAGGAATTTATTAAACACCTCACAGTGCTCGTTTGAGTAAGGAACATTTCCAGCAAAATGTAGGAGATGTACAGGTTATTCAGAGACTTTTTCCTCACTTACTTCCACCTTTGTAAGACTCTTTCCAGCCATTTAGAGAGAAACTGGAGACTATTCCATCCATTTTTCCCCAGTGTCATCTAACTGGTATTTATCCTTACACGTGTCATAAAACATCTCTGGTTTCCCCTAGAAGTAATTCATAGGTGCAAACTTGCCTTTTAAAACCTGCACTAACTATTTATGATTGTTGCATTAATGGAATCAGCAAGGCAAGAACTGTAAAGATCCTGGAGCGTACGGTGCTGCCTTTGCCCTGTACTGCACAGTCCATGTGACATTCAGCAGCCAAGGGCAAGGTCTTTTCCAGAATAATACCAAATTTTTGCACAGCAAAACTAACATCTCTGTCTTTGGGGCACACCAGGCAATCATCAGCACTTTTCTGACAGACACTCTGTACTAGATTTTGTGATTAACATATTCTGACCATTTAATTTCAAGAACAAGTCAAATATTATGGCATGCTATGTATTAAAGGAAAGTGCTCACTGCTCTAAGCTCCACCTGTAATGCTGCTAAATAATAGCAATGATCATTAGTATCCATGTAGTAGGATAGGTTTACATGGTGCTTTGTAACTATGAAAATAACATTTCAGAGTGGTAATTGGGGAAATACATACTCTCTAGGGAAATCCTCTGATTATCTAAAGACTAACTTGGTTTGTGTAAATCCTTCTTGCATGACCACAAAAGTTTCTTGTTTCCTTGAAATTAAAATAAAAAGTTTAAAAATGTGCACATCATCTTGAAATCTTCAAAACATAAAATAGTTTCTCATTAGCTAGAAGGCAAGTTTAGTTATTCTAGATACCTTATATTAGTTATTAGCCCTAAAAATATTCCAAAAGGATGAGGTTTATGCTCCTTCATTGAATTACAGCTGATAAGCATAATAAAAGCAAAACTTTTCCCAGTATTTATCAGTATTTCTGCTGAAGTACTAAGAACATAGCACCTCTCCATCATGGGTGTTATTGTTAATTCTGTGATATTGTTTCTATGTATGCCTTTGTACACAACCATTCTTTGGAGAGAAACAACAGTTGAAGTGTGATCAGAAATTCCATATGTTATTCCAGAGCCATATAATCCAGGTGTAGTCCTTTTCCCATATATTCATCTTGTGAATTTCTTACCCCTCCCAAGTATGCCAGGAACCTTTTGGTCTTGTCAGGCCATTATACTGCATAATCTGCTCCCAAACAGTGAGATGCAGAGAGCACCAGTACAAAATGCACATATACAGCACAAGTTAATCTTGGTATTTTTTCCAATTTTTTATTTTCCACTAGGCTTCAAAACAGATCTGCTTCACCAAAATTTTTGGGTTTTTTCTGCTCTACATACAAATTATTTCAGTGCACCTTTCCCATTGTCAACACCACGTCTGAAATCACTTCACAGAGTGGGTGTTCTTTTTGGATGAGGCACATAAAAACAAAGAGAACAGTTGAGATGGTGACAAGGAGTAGAAACACAAGCTCTGACCTTGAAGCCCCATCTAAGCATCCTATCCTGCAGAACACTCTGTTACTAACTCAGCACAAACCTCCAGGACAGGCACAGGAAACACAAGTGTATTTTGATTAGCATAATTCCTCTCACCTTTGTGGTTTGGCAACTTATCCCTCTTATCCCTGTCTTTAATTCCATCATATTGGATGAAGAGCAAATATACAGCTGTTGCCATGGAGCGTTTTGTATGTTCGCACCCCAGGTTAGCACATTCCTTGTTCTGCTTATACCATGAATACTGAATGTTCATTCAAACACTGAGAAGACACTGAGGAATGACTTCACCATGTACCTCAGTATTAAAAAACATCCATTTAATGACTAAGAAAATCTTTTTAACCTTGTGAGCAGCTGACCTTGGTCTTCCAACCCATCTTTCCTTTGTACATCTCAAAGAGTGGATGGCTCTTGCTGTATGACTGAAGGCCAACAAACCCTGATGGTAACAGGTCAGAGAAAGTTGGAAGTTCAGAGCTGCTTGTGTGAAGCTCCCTTCCAGCTGCCTGGCAAATCTAAACTCAGATTAATTGAGTCAATTCACACACACACACACACTTCCACGATTGCACAGAACTCAGTTTTCCAAATGGAGATGCTTTTCCAAGTGTAAAAGAATAAATAAAGAATTAGTAAATTATTAGTAAATATTTTAGGCAAAATATATTATAGCACCATAGAATAATTTATCTTGGAAGGGACTTTTGGAGATCATCTGATCCAACCTCTTGCTTAAGGGAGCACCAACTTAATTAGGTTATGCAGGGTCTTGCTCAGTCAAGTTCTGAATATCTCTAAGGGTGGATATTCCACAGCCTCTCTGGACATCTGTCCCAGTATTTGACCACATGTATGGTTTGTGCTAGGCATGACAGTGAGGACAGCAGAAGATTATTATTGACTCATTAGAATCAGATTAATTAGCTATGCAATTCATAAGAGTCCCAGAAGTTAAAACTCCCTTTTGTAAGCTCATAAACCGTTTGCAAGTGGGATCTTAGTATTAAATGTGACTCAGAGGTTTGTTATACTAATGTGGGAATTTAAGGTTCCATTCATGAAGTATCTGGAAAACAGTTTGTGTGTTGGAGCACCAATGTGCATCGGTCTCTGCACTAACCCTCAATTAATAACAAGCAGACAGCTGCAGCCTTCCCCAGCTTCAGTTTGTGACTGGCATAGTGCCACGGAAAGAACATACACTAGCCCAGTCCCAGTGAGACAAATGTAGGGAATAAATCTCAGAAAAACCTACATTTATAAAAATATAATTCTGTAATTGCCCTATTCTACGGAGGGACATGGAACAAAGCCCTTTGCCACATCATTGCTGCAAATGCATCCAGGAGCAGCTGAGGTATTCACACAACCGCCAAGTTAGGAATCTGACTAACAAATACATGGAAAATTTCCTCAGTAATATATTCACTACTTACATATTCAATACTGCTTCGAGCACAGACATTTCTAAATGGTTCTTCAGCTTCGTCGGAGTTCCAGTCTCACCCTGATGCTTGATGGGTCTGCACCATCTCTGAACAGAAACAGAAGGCAGCTGCAGCATGGGGACGTGCACATGCCTCCACAGGAGCCCTTGGAGTGATCTGGCAGGCATTTGGAGCAGGATGGCAAGGTCTGTACCTCTCCACCAGAGAAACCCCAGTGTTGTTCCTGAGGACCTCCCTGAAAGGAGTAATGGATTCCAGTTTATAGCAACCCCTATGGCTGGAAGTACTGCCAACACTTGGCTGAAACCTTATCACCAGGAATCATGATGATCTGAAAGAACTCAGGACTCATCAGTTAACAAGTCCTTGGCTTGAGTGAATTACCAGGGCTGACACAGGAGATCAAAGAAGGGTGCTCATCTGTTACCAAAGGGAGCTTTCAAGAGACACAGGGTCTGAGGACAGCAGGAGGATAACCTGTGGTTGTCTCCTTGGCAGCACCATCAGTGATGGCATTGCCAGAGGAGTTTCAGGGCAGCATGCGGCCAGAGCATGCCACGCAGTGTGGCGTGGTCAGCCTGACTCACTGCAGACACTGGGACAAGCACAGATGTGTCAGTGCCTTTCACCCACCCTGAAAGCAAACGGCCTCCTCAGAGCCCAGCTAATTGCTCCAAAGCACACTTATGTTAAATCAATGGATATGCTGTCACACCCTGCACCTCTGTGTTTAAAGCACTGTCCCCGTATTTTAAATGCACATTTCTCATTAGCTGCACTCTCAGATGATTTAAGATGCAGCTGTCTGATGAACACTGACAGCTTTCATAACTGCCTTTACTGCTGTCCATAAGATAGTTTGCTCCTTCCAAGCACCAGTAGGAAGTTGGTTTTGCACTGGGCAGAATTCAAATCCCAAACACAAATTAAATCTGCAGTGAAAACTAATGCAATAATTGAGGCCAAAACTTGGCCTACTGACCCCGCTCATCTGAATGCTATTTCTGAGGCGATAATGATGTATTATTCTTCTTTTTTGACAATTACTCCTTCACAGATAATTTTTGAAATTTTCTGTGCCATTTTTCTGTGATGTTGCTCTGGTATCCTGGATACTTAGTTGTAATATTCTGTGCTCCTGTCATGCCATTATAGTTGCCTAAAGCATGTTTCTTTATTCCCTTTTCTGCTCTACCTCTCTTTTTGGCTCTTTCCTGTATTCTGCCACCACATTAACTTCATTTGTGTAACCAAGAAAATGAAGAATTCTACTGAATTCTGAAAGAAACCTTTGTGTTTCATGAGTTTTCTTCTTATTATCCCACTACTTTACAAACTGCTACTTCAGCTTTTCACTCAAAGGATCACCCTTCAGCCTTCTGTATTGTACAAAGTCATCTATTTTTAGCTCCTTCCCTTTAAAACCTATCCCTGCATGGCATTATTCACAAATCTGACTGTTACTACTTTTGCTATATGGATGTTCCAAACCAGTTGCCCCCTATTCTAGTCTGGATAGAAAGCATGAAGTGGATATGTGATTTAGCCTTCTGATATCACCTTATTCCTGTCCAGTCACTCATATAACATGGACAAGGCTCTGCATTTTCTTCTCTCTTCTGTGTCAGTGATGGGGAGAGATTACTGTCCTCCTTCACATCTTCACATTCACACCCAGCAGCTGGAGATTATTTTTGATTTGCTTCTCTGTCAGGTATTTATTATTGTTGTCCTGGTTCTGGCCAGGACAGTGTTAATTTTTTGCAGTAGCCAAGAGAGGCATGGCCAGGACCCTGATGTTGTTCTATGCCACCTCACATCATTGCTAGGGGCAGGGAAAGGGACTCTCTCCCAGGGAGAAGGGGCTTCTTCCAGTCAAGTAAACGTGGCAGAGGGAGCTGTCTGGTATTGTTTACTTACAGGGAGTTTTTCTGTGTGAATTATTTATTTTCTTATACCTCTTGTTGTTGTTACTGTTAATTTTTCTTATCTCATTGCTGTTTCCAGTAAATTGTTCGTATCTCAACCCATGGTCTTTGCTTTTTGTGCCTCCAGTTGGAGGGGGAGGGGGAGCAGAGGGTGATTTAGTGGGAGTACTAAATCGTAGAATATAATTTCTAAGCCATGATAGTCATTTAAAAAATAGTTCTATCTCCCTGTGTGCAAGAGCTACAAAATGCATACTGCCACTGGAGATTCTTTACACAAAAACTGCTGTTTCATATCCCAGATCTTGGAGTAACTACATCTATTTGTCCCTTTGTCTTGTTTTCCAACCCAGAGCCTTTATTTTTACCAAGCTGTCATTTCAATCCTTGAAAATCTCTGCAAAACTATTGCATTATCCAGCCTTAGACATTGCTGTAAAATCCACTTCAAGCCCTTTAATACAATGGCCGCTTGGACTGACCAGTGTCCCCTTGTAGCCCCCTCTTATCCCTCACCTCCTCCTTGCCATGTCACCTCTGCAGAGCCAGCGAGCCTCCCTCCTCAGCTGGTAAAGCCTCTCTGAACGTCTGAAATCCCAAATCCTCAGCACCTATGGACACATCTAGTGATGAAGGGCTCCCCAAAACCAAGGCTTTCACATCTCTGTGCTCAAGTTTACCACTTTGCTGTAAAAGGGCTAAGAAAATATTTTTCTACCTACCCCACAAGAACATGTGGTTTGTTTTATGACAGTCGTACCAGTAGCATTTGTAAAGCAGTGACTCAGTGAGTGGTAGTACAGCAAATAGTTCAAATGTTTGTTTATGCTGTATTATAGCTAAACCTTTGTGTTTTTTTAATGTGGAATCTTCACTTCTGACTAAGCTTTGGGATGGATGTAGAAGTGTTGAACTGAAGTCCTGGGCTTGAGTTGAATCTGAATGCAGCCCATATGGTGAATAAAAATACTGGGTAAACTGTACAAAAAGCACCAAAAAAGCCATAACTGAACAAGGTAGAGGAGAAAAAACTGCCAATGAATATAAAAGAAAACAGCATTAATTTTTTTTCTAATGATTTCAGGTTAAATTTTTATGTAAATTAATAATTGCTTCCTGCATTTCTGGAGTTGCTTTAATGTTGAAGAGCACCTTTAGTGATAGTCATCTTTTTATTTTTTAACTATTACTTACACATTTCAAAATCTGTTTGGAAACATGAGTATTTTTAACAAATTCCAGACAGTTCTACTGAGACAACTGTGACCTGTTCCTATAAACACTGTTTTGCTTAGAAGTCTCTTCAAGTTGTGCTTCTGTTCCTATAAACCGCTTTTAAAATAAAAACTAAAAACTTCATGGTTTAAATCCTAGGGATTCCTACTTAGATTTTGCTTGTATATAAGTGAATTGGGAATAACTGTGCTGACTTGTAGTACTGTAAAGGAAGTATAGGCAGAATCAGAGCCATACTAGGTTGTGCTGAACCCTTCTTTGCTGATAAACACACACATTTCCTACACACACGCTCTCAGATGGTAGAAAACTGAAAAATCCCATTGAATTTGGCAGAAATGAGTTGTGCCAGCAAGTTTGTTGTGAGTGTGTTCAGAACTGACCACTTCTTAGCATAAAGGACACCAAGAATTTTGGATGTCCTGCTTCTTGCTTTCTTTTCAACTATTAACACTGAAATACGATAATGAACTGATTACGTACAAAAGAAAACAGGGATTTGATAAATAAAATGTGTCACTGTGCTTTAAAATAAACAGAAACCCCCATGTTCTTTGGATTTCCACGTGTGTTGTATGTGATGATTAATGTCTGTCAGTGAAAGGGATTTAAACCATTTATGGAAGAACAGATCCAAAGAGGTCTCCCCCATACAGCACAACAGTTTTTTATGACATGGATCACTCTTGGATTGCAAAGGAAAAATTCCTGCTCTTGCTCCATATAAAGAATATTCTCAAGATTACCTTAACCTGCTGCTATGAAGGATCTTTATTTTTTCATGCACTTTTCTTGCAACTTTGAAAACTCTTGCTTTCCAAATGAAAGCCTAAAACATTTTTAACAAAATGAATGCATTTAGGAAGGAACAGCTCTTTGCTGTGCAACCTATGAGCAATAACCCTGGACAGAAATATGTTCTGTATCATGAACATGTCCAGTATGAAAGGGTTTGTATGATGTAATTGCCTACAATGACAGGGACTACACAGGTTGACCAAAAAGTCTGTTCCTGATCCCTGTCTCATCTGTTAAGTTCCTAGGGGACACTATCAGCTCGTACAAAAACAGCCTCCCTCCAGTGCAAAATTCTTGTGTATATTCTTATTCTTGTTTGCTCCAAAACTCGCAATGATTGTGGCACTTCCACCACAGGTATAGCTTATGCACATACACTTCAATCCTAACAAAAGAAAGTGATGTAGATTGCATCCTTAAATTTATAGTGGGAGAGGGAAATGGCTTTAACAGACTGAGAGATTTGAGCACTCTTAAGTTCTGACTAGGAAAATGCATTTGGAAACAAAACAAGAGGGGACAGGGTTATGAAAATGAGTCCTGTTAGTAGAGTCAGCAGCAGGGACAGATGGGACCAAGGGGGAACCAGGGCCCCAGTGTGGGACTGGGGATGCAGCACCAGGGCAGGTTTCAAGAGAGCCGGAAAAGAACAACTGAGAGACCAGACCAGAATTTCAGTTTCGACGAGACTGAATTTCACAGAAAGGTGGGACTTCCGAGAAAACTGGCATAAGGTCACTCAAGATATGAGTGTTCATGGAAGCTGTGGTTGGTTCAGGCCCTCAGCCAGGGCTTCATTGGATCTCCACTGTTAATGAAGGGAAACTCCCTCTGCCAGAAGGCCCCTTACACAAATGTTGCTCGGGGAAGGTGACTAACAAAGTGTACTTATGCAGGCAAAATGTTGGGCCAGAAAAGTTAGGAATGCGAAAACACCACTTTGAGCAGTAACTTCTAATGGCTGCACCACTACTGTAAACACAACTGATGGCATTGCGCTTCTGGTTTTCCATCTAAACCCCAACCACGGAATCTTATAGCAGGAAGCCTATGCAGTGTTACTGTCTCTCAGGAGGGGAAGATCAAAGGTGCAGGACAGGGAGCAACAGGAGATCTTACAGCAATTATTTGTTCTGTTGTAAGTCTTCCTAGGTCTGTGTTGAAGGACGCATACAACTGATGCAGTTGTAATACCAGGCTGATAGGCTTTTCCCAGTGAAAATGCAGAAGTTCCAGGATTTCCCTAGTAAGTTTAATACCTCTTCTAATTCTAAGAAAATTGGAAAACAGAAAATTAAAACCCCATATGCTTAAAAAGAGAAAAAAGGAACTGAATAAAAAGCAGTGTCTTTTGACGTTAATGGGGTGTTCACTGGTTTTCCTGGGAAGATGTCATTTGATGTTTTGCCTATGAGTAATTCAGATGAGGAATGGCTTCCCTTTCATTTTTAAGACTATCTAGCCCTTTCACTTTCATTCTGACCTTCCAGGTAACAACACAAATTTAGTACTGAGGGGGTTTCATAACTGAACCTAATCTGTGGGTCAGATTCTGAAGAGACTCCCAGCAGCCATTTCACAGTTATTTTTCTAACATGAATACTGGCTGCTTCAGAAGATATGTTGCCATATTTTTTGTACATCTGGAACAAATGCTCCAATTACCAGATTTTGTGAAATTGAATACAAATACAAGAGAAACAAAAATAAGTTATAAAGACAAAGACAAGAGATTTACTGCTAATGAGATACAGTATTTCTCAAAGCAAAGGTAACAAAAAGGGGGAAGTTATGGCAATACCGAGTTTTTAAAAGACAAACACGTAGAATCAGATGGCCTTTATCTCTCTCAGAAATCTTACTGCCTTTCCGTCCTTGGCACTTTCTTCAAATACCCTTCCAACACCCTGAGGCACAACATGGGACAAAGACCTCCAATGAAAAAAACCCCACATAAACCAGTACAAGTCCTGTAAGCATAGTAATGAAAGGCAGTTTTTCTAGTGTCTGTCATGCAGTCGCTCTGACGCTCTGAAGAGTTCACTAACAGAGACCATCTGAACACCACCAATTACACTTTAAATTGTTTACATGGATGTGCATGGCAAGAAGAGGAGATGACACGTATTTATTTTGGAAATCACTAAGTAGATATGCAACCTTCCAAACCTTTCTTGAAGTTTACTGGTCTCCTAGAAGGTGTTTTCTGGGAGCACAAGGATTTTTATTTATGCTCTTCAGTGCTGTGGACTAAGATGAGTATGCTGTGCTTTGACTTCATAGTTACAGCTGTAGAAATAATTGCATAGGAATTATCCTTTTTTAACTTAGCCTAGATTTAATTTTTTTGATAAGCAAAAAATAACATGGTGTGGTTAGATAATTTTGATCCAGAATCTTCTGTGAAGAAAGGGTGGGGGGGTTGTTGTACTCTGCATATATAAGCATAACACTTAAGTTTATGAAGCTCTAGATATTTGTACTGTAATTCACTAATGTATTTTTTTAATTTCACATGAAATTTAGAATGCAGATATATTTTGAAAGGCTTTTTATTTATGATTTTCATCCTAGTTTGTGCAGCTGTCTATAGAGCTAGGTTTAAGGCTACTTGGAAGCTTAAAAGTGTGTTGCAAATGCATTTGCACAGATGCCATGTTCTCATTCTATTTGTTGTCTTTAAAAGTATTTATATGGTAACATATCAGAACCTCAGCTCATCCAGAATTAGCCAGCAGGAGCAGGGAGAGAGAGAATCCAGGGAAGTGATGGTACATGACATTTCTGACAATCTTTTAACTGTGGTAACTCTACAAAGTTTGTTTGTAGTCATTGCACTTTTATTAAATTTAACTCCTTAGTTTTCCAAAGCAAATATAGTGAAATCATGGATTTGGCAACTGTTACTACCAAGGTCACTTTTGGGAACATGTTACTCAGTTCTGATTAAAGATGGAACTGATGGGGAAAATGGAAAATCAAACACTGAAGCCCTAGATTTTCTGCATATGCTCAGAACCATGTATTGCTTATTCTAGGGGAGGAATTAAAGTATTGTTTCTATTTATTACTAGCTGTCGCAGAATTATTTCTCAAAAAAACTGATATGATTTGTGCAACCTTAAGTAAATACAGGACGATTATTTTACATAGTACCTGTTAAAACAAATACACATCATTATAAAAACAAAGTAGTGATGTTTGTTGTTACTGTGGACTGTGGATAGAAGGAAAATGGGACAGACAGTAGCAGGTGTGGCTAAAACCCTGATATTTATGCCTCCACTGAAGCACTTCCCAGTGGCACTCTGAAGGGGATAAATATTACTGAAGAACTTAAAGCCCTGCACTAGAAAAGGGACCACGTTGAGAGGTCAAGTATGTTCAATGCTACCCTCAGATGCATTCAGTGAACAATGAGGCAGTAATGAGGACAGGAAAATATCTACTCAGACTTTTTATGCATCATTAGTCAAGCCAGTGGGTATTATGGTTGAACTAAAAAAATCAAGGAAAACAAACTAATTTTGGATTAGACCACATTTTTTTCATTTTCTCCCCAACAAAACAATAAACTGAAAAGATGGTTGACCAGAAACAAAACATTTTGTCTTCAGTTTATTTAGTCCTTCTTTATTTTAGTTAGTTAAATTTGAACATAGATAGTTTTGTTCTGGAAATGCTGTAATGAAATGGTTAGTCTTTCCCAAATATATTTGCTTTCTGAATGTTTTTGCAGAAACTATTTATTAAATTTGACCCAATTTCATAAATACTTTTATTCTCCGTTCATGATGTGTTTAACTGGTTAATCACATTCTCCATTGCCATTATTTTGTTTCCCAGGAACAAAGACTACTCATATTTTCTCCTTTTATCCTCTTAATTGAAATGCAGGATGCCTCATCACCAAAATACTTGAGTGTTTTCCATCTTAAAAAACGTCCTCCACAAAACCTCTTCACATAGAGCAACAAAGTGAAAATAAGAAATCTGTGTAGTTAAAGATATGTGCACAAGTGAAAAAAGGTGAGAGTGGAGGGACGGTTTTTGTATGCGATCCAAAAAAAGGTGAAGTATTTGTCTGTCTTTTCTGAGCTTCTTCCTTCAGTAAGCAAGTTGGGGAACAAAGCTGGTGCAATCCCTCAAAACAAAGACAAGTAACTCCCAAGCAGCACCAACCTGACACGGAGTTTGTGTTCCAAGTCCAAAGTCCTGAATTAAAAGGGAGGGGAATGCATGTGTTGTTTATCTGGTACAGACAGAAAAGCAGTAACCCAGACTCTCCAGTACTGATAGCTGTGGTCTACCGAGTTTAGCAGCAATTAAATTTTTTCCCCGGGACATACATATATGTGTTTGCTCCTTGGTATAGCGAGCTGCAGTAATTAAGGTAACAAATCCACAGGCAGCCCACACAGAGTTCCACGGTTCAATGTACAGTTTTTCTGCCTAGTCCCTGATAGGAAGATGAAAGTATCTTAAAGCCAAGGATAATTTGTCCAGCTGCTCTCTATAAAGTCAACAAGATCATAATAAGTATACTATTAGTTTGACAATTGAAAGCCACACATCCCACATGAGGACAAAAAAAAATGCCAGTTCATTTATTTTGTGAAGCCTTTTCCCTCTTTTCAGACAAATGAACTCAAACTTGCCCAGGCTGAGCTTCAGTTAATTGTTTTTCCTCTCTGAGCAATCCTGAAGGGGACTGTGCTAAATTCAGAGTAAAGAGGATGCCTTGCTTTGCTTCTGAGGTGGTTCTGTGCAGATATTTGATAAGCCAGAGCACAGGAAGGAGCTGTTTGGGATTCTGCAGTGGGAGCCCTGGAGATGGAGGAAGGTGTCCACTATGACTCAGAGACAGATATCTTAGCACAGTTCCCATGTAAATGATCTGAGATAGAAGTATAATGTTTAGTTGCTAATTACATTTAGACTCCTTTGGGGAACCCACCAAGATTTCTATGAATGTACAGTTCCAGCCAGTGAACAGACAGAATTAATCCATTGGTTTGCCCTAACAAGGGACCTAAAATGAACAATTACTTACACTGCTGCGATTGCCCTTCTTCAAGGTTAAATTCTCCATACAGATTCCACTGTTGTTCTTCACATGAGATGATTTTTCTTTGAAGAGCAGTGAAAGCTATTACCTGATCTATCCACTTATTTATTCTTCTAAATTAACAATACTGCTTTGGGTTAATGATAATAATGGGTTTTTTTCATTAGTGGCATCGTTATCCTTCATAAACCACAAACTAAAAACAAAACTTAAAAATTAAAGAATGAAAAAATAAAACATGGGAGAGTCTTTCAAGGTTTCCTTATCATAACTGATTTTCCAGCATTGACTTTTCATGGCAGACATATGTAACAAAAACTGTTCTAAAAAGCCTCCCTACCCTCCTCACATTACCAAGTATTATTCTAATACTTAATTCCTACTGCCATTGCAACATTTTTCCTAATGACTTGATCTGAATTTCACTTGGTGCAGTTTAACCCCGACTTGCTGTCCACTGGTTGTGTTTGGATTTTCCTCTGCATTCTCCCTGTACTCAAGGCTTGACCAGCATCCAGGTTCCACAGCATCATGATGCTGTTAATTCACATTCAGGGTGCAGTCCCAATACAGTCCCTTAGCCCTTGGTGTAGAAATGTTCCTTACACTGACATTCTCCAGCACAGGCTGATAAAATCCATTCCTTCTATGTAAGAACCCTGCCTTTATGCCCTTTGTTTGCTTTTTTGTTTTTCAATTGGTGCATTCAAAAATTCTGTGCATCTACTCAAATATTGCATTCCTAAAAATACAAATTTTTATAAGCTGGAAACAGCAAAGTGGATGTACACTACTGCAAACAAGATCTTTGCTGTAAAATACTGCAATTTGTTGTCATCAGCTCACTGTTCAAGGCAGTTTCAAGACACAAAGAGGACTGGGGAAGCTTATAGGGACATAATAGATATGTGGATTCAGAAGATTGATCAGTAACTAACAAAGCAGAAAAAAAAGCTTTCTTTGGCTCTTTGAAACAAGAGGTAGCTGAGGAATGTAACAGTAATAGTCTCGTTTTGCAACCAGATTTTCAAAGAAATTGTGCTTTTATTAATGATCTCAGACTCTTTCTTGTTTCTTCACATTGGAGATACTGAAAGTATCAGATCAGATTTGAAAGCCCAGATCAGATTTGAGGATGTGTTTATGTCTCTTTTAATGTTTTCAGAAGGGGCAGTGGCCTTGCTGTCAAAATACCACTGGGGCTCTGCATTTCACTCCTGTACTGCCAGGTCTGCTCATGGGAATGCTTTTTAATACAGTTTTGGTTTTTCCTTTTAGGTAGAGAGGATTGTAGACAAAAGGAAGAACAAGAAGGGCAAATGGGAGTATCTCATCAGGTGGAAAGGCTATGGGAGCAATGAAGACACCTGGGAACCTGAACATCACCTACTCCATTGTGAGGAATTTATTGATGAGTTCAACAGACTACACGTTACCAGAGAAAAGCGATCCAGGCACGGGAAACAGGCCAGCACACCAAAATTATTGCGGGAAAGCCGAGGGTCATCTGTTGAGAAAATATCACATAGACCTTCTGAATCTGGGAAGTCTAAAGGATCAACACACAAAAGGAAGAGAATTAATCCATCTCACCAAAAACAGAAACGAGGATATGCAGCAAAGCCAGGATCTGCAAATGACAGGGCTGCTAAAACTGTGACTTACCGAACTACTCCCAGCGGTTTACAGATCATGCCACTGAAAAAGCCGCATAATGGTCTGCAGAATGGAGATGGCAGCCATGAGAAAGATTCTAGACATTTTGGGAATGGCTCACAGCAGCAAAACGTGGATTTAAATGATCATGAAGGAGAACAAAACTTGCCCAGCGTGTTGGAAGTCAGTAGCGATTCCCCTGTTGTGAATGGAATTGGTATGTGATTTAAACAACTCCTCTTTGCGGGAGGGGGGTGTTAATTGCAGCAGCTGCAAGTAGGGCCCACTTGTGGAAAAATTGTTGTCACACAAGTGATATGGTGAGAAGCACACAAAGAAGTTCCACACTTTCCCTATGTATTATAGACTTTTTTTAATCAGTTGGCTTCTCTCTTTCCTTTTCCCACGGAGTGACACGAAGCAGTGTGGGCTCTGTCACATGCTTTTGCAGTGTAAACCCCTATGGGAAATGAGGACAGGGCATGGAGTAGGAATGACAACTGAGGTATGTATAATGCTGCAACTTTGGGTTTGTGTATCACCACATAAAAAATCACTACTCAGTTGGTGTGCTCAAATCCAGTGGTCTAGAGAAACCAGAATTATTTTAGAATTAATGCCACTCTTGCCCTGGTAAATATGGCTGAATTAAGATTCAAGTTCTCAGTACTAATGCTTGTCATAGTCAGGAACACTCAGAACAGCCAGGTCTTGTCTCTGACAGTGACTGGACACATCAAAAGTCATAAGACAGACTTTAGAGGAAGGTACAAACAGTCTTGAAGTGAACAAGAAGATATAGGAGAAATTTCTCTCTAATCCTCATAGTTACTGACTGGCTTAGTTTTCAAAGAATAAGGTTTATATTCTCTGTAAAAACTATTCAGCTTAATGGAAATTAAATAGCTTCTCATTATCTGCTTATATATCTTCTCATATCTATATATGTCCAATCTTTTTTGTTTGTTTGTTTTAATCCTACCAAATTTACAGCCTGTCTCGGTTTCAAGACAAATTTCAGGAGAAAACGCCCTGGAATGAGTGTTTCCACTGAGGAGAAAGGGCTTCAATAACTCCCTTTTCTTCTGCCAATGAGAGAAATGGATACCAGGGCAGTGAAAGTCAAAAAATCCTGTTTATTAACAAAAAAAATTTGAATAAATGCTAGATACTGAAATTGGGGAACCTTACCCCCTCCAGAAACCCAGTAACAGTCTTCTCTTGGCTGCAGGCTCTTTCCCCTTTGGTGCAGTTACAGTCGCAGCCGGCAGGGGCGCTGGTGGCTCCCGGCCGGGCAGGGCGGCTGCGATGACTCCCCCGCGGCTGCAGGGGCGCTGTGGCGTGGGTCCGGCCATCGCTCTCCATGTGGCCGATGGCGGGCGCAGCCAGCAGGAAGGGATGGAGAAGGGGCTCCCTTTACGAACCCCCAGGGACAGCCGATCCTGGTGCCCCCTCTGGGCAGCAACAGGAGCTGTAGCAGAGACCTCGGGAGAAGCAAGCTGGAAGGGCAGGACCTCCCAGCAACGCAAAGCGATGGCAGAGATACGGCAGGGCTTGGGCAGCAGCAGCAGCAGCCTGGCTCCCCAACACAGTAGGGAAAAGGCTCCCCAGGATTTCTCACAGGCGTGGGCAGAGGATGGAGGGGGCAGCCCCCTGGTGAGAAAACAAGGGTGTTCCCAGGTCCTGGCAGGCATGCACTGGCTTTGGGCTTCCCAACAGCAGAGCAGCAAAAGAAGCCAAGCCAAGAAGCTCAGTCACAGTGTCAAAGCAAAAAGAAAAAAAAAAAAAAGGAAAAGAAGAAGGCAAAACCCACAGAAACAGCGGGATCCCTGGTCAGAGATAGTGGCCGCATGTGTCCGGTTGAACAACCTGCGCCAAAAAGAAAGGGGCTGCCTCTCACCCCGCCCCCAACTCCCTCTGGAAACCCCGGCCTGGCTCCCATTCCTGGCGATAGCCCTAGAGCCAGGGAGGATGGCGGGTGGGGCGAGGACAGCAGCCACTCTGGCCACAAACAAAACAAAACAGATCAAAAACCCCAAAAATGGTAGGGGATAATAAACCATCCCTAAAATGCAGCCTCAACAGTGTTTTGTGACAGTAATTTCCAGGAGTTAACAATAAGATGCACATTTTATTTGATCAGGTTTTGGGATTTTGTTGGGGGGGAATTGACCTTTACTTTCATTGAATAGCCTCTTGTCCCTCTGTGAAGGGATGAAGTGGAGGATGCCCTGTCAGTCAATAGGCAGCCCCAGCCTTTTCAGATTTCCTACCACCTGGAAGGCTTTACTGATTCCTGAGAGTTTTGAGTATCCTCTTGTGCCATTGGTGTGGGGGGGTGGTTTTAATGCCTTTTAAAAACAGCAGGAGCTGTTCCAAATTATTTCCTACTGCTTACTGATACAGTGGCGATAGAACCTTTGGAGAATTTTTTTTTTCTGCTGTTACACACTGCATAAAGGTTTTCACTGAGTGATCCACAGTTGCTCTTGGGTTTTTTCCTTCTTTGTTACAGTTAATTTAGAACACAGCTTTATGTATGATCCCTTTCACTATGCATTTAATCTGCTTTACTGTTGCCAATTCACCTTTTTCTTTTGATTCAGTGAAGCTCTTCAAAATCTTTCCTAGTTTTCACTCTACTTATTTTGTATTGCCTTCAAATTTTCCTCTCATATTTCTCTTCCCAGTTCATTAATACATGCATTAAATAAACTAATCCTTCTGCAGGTCCTTGGGACAGCCAGCTTGACATGATGAAAAGTAACCATTTGTTCCAATTATTTATTTTTATTAGCTACTTTCTATGGCCCATGATAGTACTCATTTCCTTAACAGCTTCTGGTGAATTGCCCTGCCAAAAACTTTTCAGAAATCAACATAAATTATATTACCCCGCTTTCCATTTTCCACCCTACTGGCAACCTGGCAAATGCTCCTTGATTTGGGAAGGAGAACTGACCTTGCCCAGTCTTACTGGATGTATGTGATAGCTACTGGGATCTTTCAAACCAGGCATCAAATATGCTATTAAAAACTCCCAAACCAGCAAAATACATGGTCAGATTTAAATGCATAAGTACTCCTGATGATGTCAACGAAATTTAAAGTGAAAACACTTAAAAGTGTATTTTGGCTTTTGCATTTTTAAGAGTTTGAGCTCATGTAAGAATGCTTAAAAAGTTACCTGCTTCTTTAAGACAATTTGCATATCTAATTACAGATGTGTATAAAGTTTTGGGGTCTTTTTTACTGTTTCTAACAAAGTTTTTAAAAATAATTTATTTTACATTATTCGTGGGGAATTCTGATACAAAATGTATCTTTGAAATGCATCAATTCCCATATTCTAGAATATTTTGTTTAATGAAGAACTAAAGGGTCACAAAGAACTGTAAGGTCAAATGAGCCTTTCCTTAGTCCGCACAAGAGCTAAGGAATGGCCTCCAGCACCCCTGATTGAATAATCCCTGTCAGAGAGCACTAGTTCCATGGAAAGCTGCTTTGCCTGAGCAGCCAGGTGTTCTCTCCTGGCCCAAGAGCTGATCTCTGCAGCTCCTTTCAAACAGTTCTTTATGATGGCTTTTGCATTCTCCGAATCCATCACTTGTGTTCTGTACTTTGCTCCCCTTGCATTCTGTGGGCAAAAGTAAGAGATCTTTAAATCTCTGCCTGGTTCTTTTCTGAAAAGCCCATACTCAGCAGCACTGCCAAGGTCAGAAATCCCTCGAGTCCTGCTGTGTGATACCCAGCACATGCAGAGTGGAGAAAACTACAAAGAGGAGAGATGAGACTGCCAGAGTAAGAGCAAACATAAACTGGTGAAGAAGGGTCAAAATCAAATTACTAGATTTTTTCTTAATATTGCCCTGCAAGCTTGAGAGAAGCCACATTTCCTGATACAGAGGTCTGAAATGTCAAGTGGAAGAAACTTGCACTACTCTTCACCAAGTCCAACAATTTCCTTAACTCCCTCAGTATTCACACTCACACAGAAAATGCCAGTGTGATTCTGCCCTGTGTCCCATTATTATCACAGAAACCCACTTTAATTGGGATCAGTGGCACACTAAAACCAGGCTGAAATTTTACAAATTACAAATGAAGAAAGTTTCAGAGAAAAATGTCCGATTTGTTGAATAACAGAAATTTTGTTCCAAACATCTTGGGTTTCAAAACTTTCTCCAAATCTGAGCCAAGGTCCTAAGGCTGTGTCCCTGGGGACCGGGAGCAGTGTGGCAGTCTGCTTGGCAGGACTCCCACGTTTAGCTTGGAGGCAGACAGCTATGCCAGAGGTTTCAGGCAGTCTGCCACTGAGTCTGGAAGTTGAAAGCCTGGCATGCTCCATCAGCGCTCGCAGGGCTCGCAGGCACTAGATGTGGAACAAAGAGGGAGCCTGGAGGACCTGGTTTGGCTCCCAGAAGCTGTGGCTCCTGGGCAGCCCTGTTCAGAATCTGAGGAAGCAGACATTTGTGTCAGCTTTGAGATTGCCTGTATGGAACCCAAATGAATGTCAGACTCATTTCATAGCTAAGTGTAAGACTGCACAGAAAATATGTATAGAAATTTTAGGTTTGTCTTGAGACGAAGCCTAGATTTAGAAAAGTCAAAAATTCCCTACAATTTGAAAACCCAGCTGTAGGCCCAGCTCTTCTACCAGTGGTCTCCAAAACCCACCAACTTGAACCAGTATTGTTTCATATTATAATAATGTTTAACCACCAGTGCATTGAACCAAGCAATATAGACAGTAATGTTTAAACTAGAAGTAATCAAATAATAGTTATTTTGTTTGTCTGTCCATGCCAGTTCTGTTCAAACAAATAACAGCTATTTGAAAACCAGCTTTTGATGACTCCTTGAATTAACTTCCACCAGTCTGTTTGGTTTTGTGTATAAATCCACTTGGGTACAAGTGTTCCTTCAACCACTAGACAAAACTCCCACCAGGAAGCTCTTTACCCCAGAAGGATGAGTGTGTACCTACAGGTGCATGCACAAAATGATCAGTGCACCCCGGTGGAGGCCTGGGACCTTGTGGAAGTTGGGACAGATCTTTAATACCAAAAACTGTCTTCTACCTTCTACATGTCCTGCCATAAGAAGAGCAGAATCATCTTTACTGACAGTTATTTGCAGAAGGGTCTGCAAATTGGAAAATATTGAAAAACTCTGTGAAGAACATCCATTGATGCTTCCAGGAGCTAACAGTACTGTTCTTTCTGATGATATTTGTTGTCTTCTGTTACCACATTTCTGTTTCTCTCCAGATATTGTAATTGAGAGTGATTGTTTTGTCAAGTTTCTTGACAGCATCAAAAAACATCCCCTTTTAATTTTCTTTTTCCTTTTTCTACATCGCTCTGTTTCTGTACCATCTGCTGAAGAATTTCTGCCTGTCATGTATCACTAACCACTGTTTTTCTCCATTACAAAAATCTTTGTAGTCTCATAGTGCCCTTGATTTAAATACTCTCTGTGACTTAGTGACTGCTTCCTCTTGGTTTTTTAGCTTATTCTGTTTTATTTATTCTGAAAGAATACTGGCAGTAAAAGACAAGCAAACATGCTTGCTCTCTCAGTTTGGATAAAACCTCATTGCTTTTAGATATCTTACAGATGCTCCCTTAGCTGGAGAAGTCTGAAATTATTAGTAAATTATCAACAGAACACAGCTTTTAAGTATGTACAGTATTAACCATTACCCACAAGAAAGACAGAAAAGAGGCAGTTAAAGGCTATTGGGAAGACTGAGGAATGCCACGCTGCTTTACTAGGGAGAGTGAGGGAGAATGGCTTATTTCACCTAGAAAAATTAAAGCCTCAGCTCCATCATCCTTTCCATTCAGCATAAATGCATACTGCTAATAAAAGCAGCAGTCCAGCTCTCCTTCCCATGACATCCTAATCGTTATTCCCATCCCTCCCTCTGCACCAGTTTTAGTACTCTTGAGGCTACAAGGTGAACTTGACCTGTTTGAAAATTAACCAGTTTTGCAGGGTGAGTTTTCAGCCAGAGCAGATCACCAGGCCAGTTCTTGGTGTGGTTGCTCATACCAGTACTGGGATTGCTGTAGAGGGTGGTGGCAAAGGGACTGCACCATTAAACTGGCTCTGATGAAACACTCAGAAAAGATGTGTCTGAAAATAACAGCAGCTTGAGGTGTCCTCTACCGGTGTACAGAAGCAGTGGAAGGAGGTGTGGAGCTCCGAGTCCCCCAAAGCACTGAGGGTCGGTCCGACCTTTCCTCTCTTTTCTTTCCCACTCTTTGTCTGTCTCAGCTTTTTAGAATATAAATTTCTAATGTGTTTTCTGCAGTGCTTGGTAGAATGGAGCCCCAGTCTCAGACCCTTTGGCAATGGTGGAGTAATGTAGAAGATGCAGGCATGGGCAGCTAAAATGAAGAGGATTACAGGAATAAAAGGCTTCAGTTAGGAGAGGGGGTGGCTGAGGGTGGAGTATGATCAAAGTTTACAAAATCATCAAGGCCTCAAATATACTAAACGCAGAACTGTTGCTCCTGAAATCCCTTGATAGCGGAACTAGGGACCACTCACTGAAACTGGTGGAACATCAGATAAAAGCACAGATGAAAGAAAATTCTTCTCTGTGTAGTGGCTACCCAAGTTCTCAAACTCATACCACAGGAAGCTGTGGAGACAGACAGCATCAACAGGCTCAGAAGGGGATTAGAGAAATCCATGAAAAGGTCCACAAGCAAACACTGAAGGAAACAGGAGGGATGAGCCCTCTCATATTTCTATACAACACTTAGGGATGATACTATGGGAAAGGACTGCAGAAAGTAACCAAGCTTGCATTTTCTCCTTAAATAGCATCCTTTACTGCCATCTTTTACTGCCATTCTTGGAGAAGGATTACTGCATGCAGCAGTGGTCTGGGAAAATCTTAGGTTCCCTTAAAAAAAAAATTAAAGCTTCTTATAAATAGAAATGTTAGTTTAGGTATTCCACAAGTTCTACTGCTGATTAAACACAAAATAATAATTAAACTCCCAGTAAAGGAAAGAGTATTTTCTCCCATTCTGTTTTCTTTTTGTACTTACACTGAGCATCAAATACTTACTATTAAGAGAGTAAACCACACTTAGATGTATCTAAAGCTTCCTTAGTTAATTTGTGACATCCTTAATTTGTTTCATGTGCAGTATAAATTGCTTTGAGTCTTTGAATGTCTCTTTTTGCCTGTCACAGTCATTTTTCACCTTGACATACCCAGGTGCTGCTCCCCTTGTGTGCATTGAGCAGGTGCTGACTATTGACCCTCATGCAGGGACAATCTCAATGGCTCCAGTGGCTCCAGAGCAAACCTTCAGAAGCTCCACCACCTCCATGCAGCAGAATTGGCCTGGTTCCACATCAGTGTTGTCTTTGGAGTGTGCTGATCATTTTCTCCAGTTTATCGGATTAAACAAGATTACAGGGATGCACTGGAGACACAGAAACAACAAGCTACTCACTATATATTGTTCTGTTAATGATCCACTTTTGGAAATGGCACTTTTTCATTTATGTTTCTCTCATATTTAATTTAGATCTTTCCTCTGGTACGATTTCTTTCAGCTGGCATCCAGATAGTTAGAATACTCTGATAAACGCTATAGTTTTTTATATCATATATTCATTTACAAACTGAATACATAAAGAAGAATAAAACAAACCAAAAAATTACTGTGAGGCTTTTTGTTGAGCTGGATTATCTGAGTGAATTAATCTACTGTTCTCTTACCATCTGTATTTAAAATAGATGTGGCATAATCTTCCACAGTAGGTAGATAATCAGTACAGTTAGTCTGACACACCTTCCACTCAATGGGCATTTGTGCCTCTGATTTTATAAGTACTTTAAACTTTTTTGGGAGTTTGAAGTCACCACAATTCAGTAGCTTATTGCTGGTTAAGCACTGAATAGATAAAAATGCAATATTTAATAGCCTGCCTCAGTCAAATAGTTAATTAGTTTCAGTACATTATTTCCAATGACACTGGTGTTCCATTAATAATTTGACAAGTTGATTTCTGTTTGTAAAAATACATGTCAAAATAGATGCAGTAGCAAAATCTTAGGAAAAAGAAGAAACGTGCCGTAGGAAATTATTCATAACATTTAAATTTCAAGCACATGGTAATTTCTACACTGGGTAGACACTTTTTGTCAAGAAAACAAATTTCCAATTCTTCTGGCTTCAAATGATTTTTTTAAAGTGATGATCTAATGGAATTTGCCAGTGTTTGCATTGCACCAGGTAAATCCTCTGTTCAGGATAACCCAGGCAATGCTTTAGATGGTATCTCTTAATTCAACAACAAAAAAGAGTTTTCTGATTGACTGAACAGACTCCTGGGCAAAGGTGGATCCCCGTGCGTAGATGTGTGAGTACCCACATGCACACACCACATGAGACCCAGTCACACACTGCTGAGCACTGGCTGTGTTTTCACATCCCATCTCCAAACTGCGGTGCACATACAGGATTTCACACACTGTGAACAATTCCACAGGCCACTGCCAACTGTGAGGTGTCAGACAGATCAGTTACCTACGTAAGCATCAAGCTGAAACATAGCTAATCCAAAATGAGGGTAAGTGATTTTGGTTTAGAGTCATCTGTCATGAATTCACTGTTCAATTCTATCCCAACAGAGCATTTTTAATTGGATGGTGGTCACTTAAACTATAAAATTGAAATCTGTGTTCTGATATTCATGTCGTCTGCCCTTTAAAAATTCCTGGCTATTTGAAACCAGGAGCTGGAACAAGTCAGCTTTGGCAGGAGTAAAGAACAGAACAAACAAAGGTGTTTTCATTTAGTTCTCTCTTGGCTTTTCTTAAAAATGGTGCATTGTGGGCTGGTGTCTATTTAAACAAAAACCAGTGACTTTAATCTCTGTCCCTCAACAACCTGTCTCTGCTTTATTTTTAATGGCAATAGTGTGAAACATCTGTAATTAGAAAAGGATTATTGCATACAAATCTTGTAAAGCTCCTTCAACACCCCCACTCAGCACTGTTACCAATCATCATCTATTGGCTATTACAGAAACACTGTAACCATCAGCAAAGGAACGGTTTGCAGTTCATACACAGTGTAAGTCAGAATAAACTGTCTTTTGAAACTATTACTATTGCTCTCCCTTGTTTTTAAGGAGGAATTACATCTTTCTTCTCATAGTTCTTCTTTTTCCCTGCTGCTGGATACTCTCCAAAATGGCATCAGTTCCTTGGGTCTAGAGGTTGTCTGATCAGAGAACAAAAAGTTCTGCACATTGGAGTACAGAATAAGAACAATGGCTTGAGGCCACATTTGACTAGACAGGCACATTTTTTATTTTTTTATCTTACTATATTTTGTTGTTGTTGAAGCTAATAGAGAGTATCACTCCACTTCTTTGATGGTATAGAGGTAATTATGCTTCAATTCTTCCCATCTGCAAGGTTCTTCTCTGGCCAATGGAAGCTTGAATCTACACAGCACTGTGAAAAGGAAACTTGATGGAGAGAAAGATTATGTCTTCGATAAGAGACTGAGATACAGTGTGAGACAAAATGAAAGTAACTGCCGCTTCAGGGACATTGTAGTCCGGAAAGAAGATGGTTTCACACATATTTTGCTGTCAAGTCAGACTTCAGAGAACAATGCACTGACCCCAGAGGTAAGTATTTAGCCCTAAAAGCCAAAGAAAGCCATCCTAGCGTGTGGGTTATCTTGCAAACACTGCACTTGAATTCGATTTTATGCTTTTTTTTCCTAATTGATGATTTTAGAAAATAAATCTGGAGTACAGACATATCTAACTTGTTCATGCTTGGGATTCCTATCCAAAAGAATGCAATGGAAATTAAATTTTAATTCACATGTCTGACAAAAAAAATTAAAAGTAACAAAAGGAATGGCAGAGTCAGTATTTCCAGCATGGAATTGTGTGAAGCAGCTTTTCACATGTTGAAGTTACTGATATTTACTATCCTTAGGAGAAATCCAGTCTCTTTCCTTTTACTAATTTAAATAGTGCTCCAGTTGTATACAGAGAATTTCAGTCTATATCCTGAGACAGTCGTTCTAAATTCTATCTTGATCCCTAATTACTTTTTCTCTGAATCACTGTATGAGTCCTTATTTATGAAATCTTAACCAATTAGGGGCTCTATCCTCAGCTGAATTACATAAAATCATACAACATATTAAAGATATTAATGAATTCCCTTGTTCCAAACATAAGGGCAGACAAGACTTGCAGCTTGTAGTTCCCCAGTACATACATGGGAAGGGCTGAGGAGTTTCTCCTTCCATTCCCAGTGGCTGCAATGCCCTGTTATACCATTCCTATGTTAGAAGAGAAGGGGTGTCCATAACTGCTTGCATCAGGATGCATGTCCTGGAGAGAAGAGAGCATGCCTGAGCCCTGTTCCACATGGGCAGTTATGGCCTGATGGACAGGGGCTGCCATGGATCAGACAGGGATCACCAGGAGCTGCCTCCCAGCAGCAGTCTGGCCTGTCTGAGCAGCCTGCAGGCAAAGTTCTTCCAAGGGCTGCCCTCACTGGGGAGATCTCGGCCTGTTCTGCCCCCAGACACTCCAGCACTGCTCTGTCCTACACAGCAACTTCAGGACTGTATGAAATACCAGTTTGAGCACCACCTGAGGGAAGAGTAGATTGTAACTTTGAGGAATCATTTTATTCAATAAGAAAATGAATAACTTTGAAGTTAATTATTTACAACTGGCAGGTATGATGAGTCCCCTTCCCAGTGCACACATACACATGGGCAGTAATACACTGAGTGATATTAAGTGGCTAAAACTGATGGTACATAACATTTATCACTCCTGGTTTTTAAACTATCTAATATTTAGAAGGGCTATCTTGGTAATTACCACAGAACGCCAAACACTCGCTTTTAACACTAATTCCTTAAAATGCATTAGATTGCATCAAATCCATCATTCCATCTCTGTCTTAATTACCACTAACTGACACTGCAGGTAATTTAAGTGAAGGAGCTCAAGGGCCTGAAAAAATATGAAATCATGGACTTACTGTGTTCAGGCAGAACAGACATACCTTCACATTGCTGGCTGTGCTGTTCCACATCAGCAGTGTTCAGATGCTCTAACCAGGGGATTAATTCAGGCTCTTTGGATCTGCCAAACCAATCCATTTCATCCTTTGAAAGTTTTCAGTATGCCAGGAACCCACCTCTGTGGAAGAATAAATGATAAGCATGTAATAGTCCTCTCCCTGCATCACCGGTGTAGACTATTTCTAGAACCTTTATTGAAGCTCACTTGAAAACCAGAAAATACATTTTAGAAAATCACTTTACTGACCAGGGTGCTCAGGAATTAATCAGGTAATGAGTTCTCCACATGGAGATTGTCTGTTTAAACCTCATCCAGGCCAAGAGCTATCGCAGGCTCTTGCCCTTGGAAGACTCATGGCTGCAAATGTGAAACGGCTTCTTTGGCCTCAGTCCAGGCTGCTGCCCATGATCATTCACAACACAAAATCCTGCACCTCCAGGATTGGCAATTTCACATTCTTGTTGGCAATTACAGCAAAAACCCCAGGAACTGAAAGGAAGAAAGTGTTGAATGACTTGTCCCTGCAGTTTGTCACCCATAGCCATAGGTGAGACAAACTGACAAAGTGTTTTAGAGAGGTTTGGAACATTTTCAGTTTTGATGCCTTTTATCCCCAGCAAATACAAACACACAATTCCTACAAAATGAAGAAAGCATGTTTCATTTTGTGTAAAGAAATGCTAACTTCAAGCTTTATTAGACATTCAGTAAATTATGTTTGCCAAATAGCAATTAATCATTATTCAGAGCAGGTCTACTTGAAGTGGTTAAAGAGCGGCCTGGTTTTACCCAGCCATCTACATTAAAGCAAGAAAAGGTGTGCACCGCAAACAATCATTTTAAACTTTTAAACTTAAGCTTATACAAAATTCCTCTCACCCCTCAACAGCTCTGCTTCCCTTTGTGCTTTATCAGAATCTTCAGATGAAATTTATTAGTTCTGTTCAACCATTGGCCTTTGAGATTTATGCCAATTTGATTAAAATAACAAAGAACTTATTTATACCAAAAACAATATCGAAGTCTAGAGAAGTCTACCTGACTCTTCATCCTGTGTTATTGGTAACCCCATTTATGCAGGTGATTTTAGCATGAAATGTGCCAATGCTCTTTCCAGAAGCCTCTGCACTGATTGAAGTTGGCTCAGTGCTTCTTTAGTAATTAAGTTTTTTCTACAAAAATGTTCAGGGCACTATAGAAATTCTTTCTTATTTTTTACGAGAGCTTATAAAACTTCCAAGACAGTGTCATGAAACAGCACAGCTTGTTCTTATTTCAGTATCTTGGGCTTGCTACTTTTAAAATTTGTTTTTTAAATATATTTGTGAAATATTTCACCATTATAAATTCCATTAAGGCATGTTTTCTTGAGGGACTTTTGCTGCTTCTGAAGCTCTTTCTCCAGTGATGCTGCTGCTGTTTTAACTCAGCACATCTCAAGGATCCAAATTCTGTTTCAGACTGAATGTCTGCTGTTTTTATCTAACACTATTAACAGAGCTAGGAGTTAATATTCCCCTGAATTAAAAGTAAAACATTCCCTAAAAAGCCAGAGTTTCCATCGAGGAGTGACAGAACTACCTCAAGTACCTTCTCATGCACAAAAATCAGGTTTCAAATTTCTGGCCATGTGAATTACAGGATTTAAAGTTCTGCCAGGTGCATTTTGGACCACTGGTTTGCCTTCACTCTTCCTAACTTGGAAATAATAAAAAAGAGGCAGGTACAAGTTTACTGTTCTCTCTGGTTCTGCTCTCACACAACAGTAAATTGTGGGTTTGGGCCAGTGCTTGTGCTGTCAGCTTTAGAGGTTCCCAGGTCCTTTAGGTGCTGGACAGAAAGGACCTGGAATCTGTTTGCACAGTCAGTAACACAAAGTTTATTTATGTAAAAAGGCACAAGTGGGGAAGAGGTTCTAAGAACAATGGAATGGCTCTAAAATTTGGGTTTACAGTCGTATTTACAAAATAATTACCTTTAGGAATATCACAGTGAGTCCTCAGAGATTCAGAGAAGTTAACTTTTTTAACTAGTGCTTCTATTTATGTGAATAAGAGACTTCTGTTCAAGATACTTTGTGTAATTATGGTGATAAATTCCCAGCTCTTTGATTTTCCCAGAATGTAAGCAAGATGGAAAGCAAATGCCTTTGGAAATTTCCTTCGTCCAGCAAAAGGCCCTAAAATAAGCTCTTAGAAGTTTAATGAAGTTTTTAACTGGTTCACGTTTATTTTGCAATATAAGATGTCCTGTTCAAGAACTAACCAGATTATTTTCTTGACAGGATTAAAAATATAAGCAACTTCTGAGAAGGTGATAATTTTATTGTATATTTATGGTTCAATAAAACAGTAAGTGAAGCACTAGGCCTGGTCTAAATTTACAATCCAGTCAACTATCATAACCTAAATAACTGGCCCATACTGTACTGTATACTTCCTCAGAAATTTTCATCAAATGCATTCAAATAGAAATACTGTCCCCACAACTGAAAATTACCTAAAAGGCCATAAAAAAGCTAATTAATAAAAGCATGGATCTGGAGAATATTGCTAAGGAGCTCTGGCAATAGTAGTATTAGATCTGGTCCACTAGAGAAAATAAAATTAATTGGACAAATGCCATAGTTATAGCAAAATGGGGAAAGGCCTAAGGACTATGGAAGAAAGAAAAAGAATATGGAATCTGACAAAGGAATGTAACTAAAGACAGGTTGTATCTCTGTATTTGGGAACTGAATTCATCACCACATTAAATAGGAATTTAAAACAGAGCAGTTCTGAACTAAAATTATAATTACTTTACAGTACTGCAATTTAATACACACTTTGGCAACCTGACAGACAAACCAGCTCTTTTATCATTATTTTCCTGTTTGTAGCTTCCCTGTAATCATAGAAATAGCTGGAGAGAAGTACCCATCCCCACATAACCCACAACCCACGGGGAAAGCCAAGGCTCCCAGAAGCAGCAGCGAACAGCAGTTGCTGTAACCAGGCTGAGAGACAAGGGGAGCCAGGGAATCTTGCACTGCACCAGCAAAGGAACCATGGCATAGACCAAGGGAGTGAGAATTGACTGGGCTGGCATTGCTGGATTCCAGTGAGCCTCCAAGCCCCTTTGGATGATAAAATTAATGACAAACTTGGAGCTGCTCACAAGAAAACATATATTTTGGAGCCTGAAAATGCTGATACATAATGGTTTCCTGGTTTCTTTTGATAGAAACAAGTGGAGCAGTTGAACTAAATTTCCCCTCCTGCTCAAAAATAGTAACCAAAGCCTTCCCACTTTCAGCCATATCAGAAGTTCATTCTTAATAACAGACTCAATGTCATCCTCTCCAGAACACTGAAAAAACAGTGATGGCAGAATACTGTTTTTTCTTACAAGTGTAACCTCTGCTCAAAAGTTTGCATGGCTTTTAGATGGCTTTAGTCATCTAGCTCAGTGAGGGGTGAGATAAAAAAGAGGCAGGTTTGTAACAATAATGATGTGTATGAAGAAGAGCACTGGTAACAGCAAAGAGGTGGCACATAGGCAAATACCACTGGAGGAAGGAGAATAATAAACTTGCTGAATGGAGTATCATGGCATCATATTTAATGCAACATTCCTCACTGGATAGAAAAATGTTTGACTGGTATTCCCTAATATTATTTAGACATTCACCCTAAGAAAGAGAAAATTGTGAGATCTTTTAAAGTGAATTAAGAGGATGACGTGGCATTCACATGGAACTAGGAAGACCAAAATACATATCTTTTTTGGTTTTACTATCTACCACATTCTAAAGTTTCTCTTTTAACACTGAACAGAGGTTTTAGGGGTTTTTCCCCTTTGTTTCCCCATTATATGTGGAGTATTGCTGTGTTTCTCTCAGCTGAGGGCTGAGACAGCCTCTGAGACTCTCAGAATAAACAGTGCTCCTAAAATCGCTGGTGACATTTTTGTACCTGCATAAGAATTTCAAATACACTTCCAAATTCTGCAGCTTTTAATTACTTCACTTCCACCCACTGTCACACACTCAGTATTACAGGCGTTCTGAAGTGCTCTTGCAGAAGTGAAGCATCTAAAAGTTCACCACCTGCTCTCTCATGCCCAGTCCCAGCAGCCAGTAATACTCATCCTTACACAAACCCATAGGGAATGCAGCACAATCCACAGGATTTCTATTAAAAGGCTACCTAGGGTAGCATCAACAGAACTTCAGTGTTTAGGGACATTTCTTAAACAAGGCACTTTAGAGATCTAAAGAAGTTTTGGAAACAGAAAGTAGTGAACAGAAATAATCACAGGCTAAAAATCTTGGGTTTCTCTCATATGGAAACTCTATTTAAATCCCCAGCCACATTTAGCTCTCTCTTACCTAAATTTACACCAACAGTAAATCTTTTGGTGCAAAAGAGAAAAATTTGAGTCAGCAGGACCCTGTCTATAGGAAATACTTTGACACATAGGTATGATTAAGGATAGGAGGTGTCACACTAGATGAAATCACGGCCCTTGCAGTGAGGAGAAAATCATTATAGAGAAGAGGGGGATGAAATGAGTTACAGCTCACAAAGCACACCCAATTGTGACCAAACAAGAAGTTACCCACCAGAAGTTTATGAAATAATATTTCCTTTTACAAATCCTTAGAAAAGAATTCTCTGCTCAGGTGAAAGGCCATTTTCCTACAATACCAGCAGCTCAATTCTATACAGATTTTTATTAGGTTTGATTTATGGTGTAATTAATAGCTTGATCCATTTGTAAAACAGAGTCAAAATGTCTCTTTTTCAAGGGACTTTTTTGCTTTAGCTTTTGTAAACTAAAAATGTCACTGACCACAGAGAAATGAATAATATATTTGTCATGTTGATGTATATGATGTCCTCTTGTTCTGCTTTGCTCTGGTTGAAGTCATATAAACCAAAGTAGTTGAAGAACTGAAAACTGGGGTTTACAGATTTTGCTTACAAGCTACTGAGGTTAATAATAGGCTTTTGCTGTGATAAACATGTTCCCGATGATACAGTGATGTACACTGAATGTACACAATGAAAACAAAAAAGTGATTTTGAAATTATTAAATTGCAATCAAATAGCATAAGCTGGGTAGAATTTCTCATACAAAAAAGAACAGCCAAGTCGTAAAACCTCTTTGAATTAATAATGCATCAACAAAGCACTGCCAAATATAAAATATTTTGCAAACTCTCAGTGTTACCATTCTAATGATTCTAATATCATTCTATATTAAAATTATATATAATTGATGTAAGTATTAATAGTGCCCAAAACTTAAGTCTCTCAAAATCAATAAGGTTTGTAAAAGTAGGGAAATGATATTGCCACGGCATGCATGTCGAATTGTTTACTTTTCTTTATCCACAGATCATGAAGGAAGTTCGGAGAGCATTGTGCAATGCATCAGCTGATGACAGTAAACTCTTACTTCTCAGCGCAGTGGGAAGTGTATTCTGTAGTGGCCTAGATTACTCATATTTAATTGGCAGGTTATCCAATGACAGAAGAAAGGAAAGCACTAGGATTGCAGAAGCTATAAGGTGACCCAAGCTTACCTATGATCTCTAAATTATGAAATGCAGTGTGTGATTATAAAGATATTTTTCAGGTCCAAAAATGTTGTATATTTAAATGTTGATTGCATTCTAATTATAGTCCTGCAAATTTGTTTAGTAAAAAGAAACTTGGACCTTTCCATATTAGAAAAGAAAGCACATTTATTCCAGTGCTAATATCCATAGGGATTTCTTTTATTCCAATTCTCTGTATTTAATATCTCAAATCATTCCTCCAAATTCAAATAAAACGTCGTTGTTGTTTTTCCAAATTCAATATTGCTTCATGTTCTAAAGTGGTTCCTGAAAGGCAGATCTTTTACTTGTTTTAATGTTCATCATTTTAATGAATTTCAGTCCAAATGGGAATCCATGGCTTACTCATATTCTGTTGAAATAGCACTCTGCCACTGTATTTCAGAACCTTACTAGAAGGGTCTCCACTCTTCTTCTTAAATTTAAATTACTTAATATATATGTAAATGTAGTTTTATTTTTGTAACTAAAATGTGACTTTCCTTATATATATATCACATCACCTTAATAGAATTCCAGGGTTTATGACATGCAGTCTGCAAATCAATCTGCACAACACATCACCAAATATTCCCTTATCCACAAGGTAGATTTTCCAGTATAAATCAACATTATTCCACTAAAGCCAATGGTATTTCACCAGTCTGTATCAGGAGAGGATTTGGTCCCTTTTTTTTCTCCCCCATTTCCTACAAATAAATATTATTCTTCTGAGAGCTTTAAAACTTTATGCAACAATTCTGTGAAGGAATATTAAAGATTTTTTTTTACAAGAGATCTCTACTTGGGATTTATTAGTATAACATAAGATCAGGTTTTGTTATTACACAACATACATTAACCACCAATTATCTTGGTTACAAGTACTGCAGATCAGTTTGGATTCTTGGTTTAAAACTTCTGAAATTCTCAAAGTAGCAATTATTTTGAAAGAATTTAAAAGATACTTCTTAAATGTAATAAGTTACAATCTGTTTATAAGATCCCAGCTATGCTTGAATATCATGAGTGATATTTTTTTAAAGTAAAACCCTTTGAAGGACACATCCTCATTTTATTTTTTAAATGTGAGGGGTTTTTAACAATGTGGAACCAAAAAAAAAATGAGGGAAGAAAATCACTATTCTTGTTTGAAAACACAGGCACACTCACAGTCCACCGAAGATACAAATCTAATATTATTCTTGTAAAAATTGTGTAGTTAGGTATTGTTATATATGTTTACATTTATTTGCACACATCTAATATACAGGTATACTTATTAATTCAACATTAAAATGAGTATAAGCCAGACTGTGATACTCAGTTTTTCCACCCTTGGACTTACAGAACACTCTTGAAATACTGGTACTATGTACTGCTCCTTGTCAAGAATGTCAGCTTCAGGCCCACTGAAAATAGATTTTTATTGTACTTCTGGAAACAATACCCTACGTTTTTCATTTAGCACTCTCTGTGCTTTCTGTGAACAAAGGACTCAACTCATGGAAAATACACTGTAATGAGAGAAGAAAAAATGTCCATTGCTTTTTCAGTGGTTTGGATGTCCTAAAACACATCCACGGATCTCTGCCTCCACTGCTTTACATCAAGTTAGACGTGTATCAAAATGAAATTGAACTCTTGGTTACCGTGTGTTTCCACTTTCCAAAGCGTGGCTCTCATATATTGGTCACAAGCTACAACTGAAGTTTCAATCCCCATCAAGTCTCCTCTCCCATGAAGGGTTTATTCACTGGTGCCGTGTCCTCAGCCACTGCCAGCAGGGTTTGCAATGAACGGATGTGTGGCACTGCAGCTCCTCTGCAGGCACTGGTCACAGACCCATCACAGATCCATCACAGATCCACCACAGACCCACCAGCCTGAGCTGCCACCATCCTCACACCCTCCCAGAGCAGGGAAAAGGCAGACAGGCTGCACAGTGTGGCCTGCAGAGCCCTGGGATCAACACACTCCCTGGAAGGCATTCCCAGCACCATCACCATCACCTCACACTATCAGCTGGGCAGTGCTGTGGGACCCGAGCCACACCATTCTGGGTGTGCTCAGAAGAAAACAGACAAGCACAAATTTATTTGCTCAGCTTCTTTACAGCCCTGGATGTACTCACAAGCACTGATTAGCAGCAAGAGCCTGAAACAGTGCAGAGGTGTCTGAGCATCCCAGCATGTATTCGATGGTCAGCTGCCCAGATATTCTCTAGCAAAACCAGCAGCCTTCTGCAGACACATTTTTCTATCTTTAAGCATCTGGATCTACTGTGCAACAACAGCTACAATCTGAAATCCTTTTCAAAGACTGCTTTGAATTGAAACAAGTACCTTGTAGCCCAGAAACTCCATGTGTGAACTTACAGTTCGGAGACACGGAAACGTGCCAGGTTCAGGGTACAGAGGTGACCCACTGAAACAACACACCAAACAGGAAACAAAGATAAATGGAGTGCTGGTCGCTCCAGTTTCTGGAGACCAAAGGCAGGCATTTGCTCCCCTCATAATCTCCCAATATTGTAGTCTTCCACTCCATCCTATACATGGCATGTTCCACACCCATCCGTTTTACCATCGTTTGTGTTCCCCATTCTTCCCTCATGACAGAGGCTCGCTGTGCCTTCTCAGTGTTGCACTCTCTCCCCATCTCCAGATCCTCCCTTCCTTGCTCACTCATATGAAGACTTCCTTCAACCCTTCCCCTCCATTAATGTGTTCTGCTTTTTTCTTCCTCCACATTATTTGTTTCCTCTCCACATCCCTGATTGCTTTTCCATATTCACTTCCAGTCCCGTTTATCACCATGATTCCTGCTTTTCTCCACAACACAGTTTTTATCTGCCTCCACATGGTCCTCAGATTTCCTGCCACCATTTATCCTTAGTTTGCTTTCTTTTTACCTATCATTCATCACAGCCGTGTTCCTAACCGTGGTCCTACCTGGAAGGCTTACGTAACTACTGAGGTTCTCAAAATTCTGGAATTAATGAGGTGCAATGATCCACAGTCACTACTCAGTCATAAACAACCAAAGAAATAATGAGATAAGGGAACAGCATTTTTTCTGCAATGAAAATGAACCACAACTCTCCTTAGCCCTGCTCTCCTCTAGACAGAAATAGTCTTGAACAGACAAAAACAATGTTACTTATTTCACTCTCTTTGTCTTGACAGTGATTTCCTGGTTTATTACTGTGAACAGAGCTGCATTAATTCTCTATTTTTCCATGGTAAAAAAATTAACTCCTTACTAGAGGACTTGAAAACCAGAATGTATTAATTGAAAATTTAATGCTGGGTCATCTCAGACTCTTTGTCCTCATTTAAAATACAGTCAGCGCCGCTGCGCTTCCGCCCACCTGCCACATGGGCTCTCTAACCTGCAAGGCCCACCTGTGCTCAGGTACAGAGGTCTGGATCCTTTTGACCTCAGTGGGAGAGCAGCAACTCATCAAAGGGCACATTTGACAAAATGTTCTTTCCTAAAATCTGTCAGCAAAGATGCACTCTGGATCTAATAAATACCCAGTGCAGGGACAGAATCTCCTCTTTTGCTTGGAATTTGATTTATCCATGTCTTTTTTCTAAAGTAACTGAGCATCTCGTTTACCTCCATATACCTGCTGTGCACTGAGCTGCTGGAGCCCATAATTTGCCCACAATTACACTCTTGCTTTTTTCTAATTGGTGTAAAGGCTGTTCCATTCAACAGATATCTTTCCACAGTTGCTGGTAGGTAACTTGTTTAAAAGACCTCCTCATTGCACAGAATTCAACATATTCTAGTTCATTCATCCAGATGAATCCGATTACATTTAACTTCCCCGTTATTTCTCATCACATTTACTGGGGTAGTCAGGCAAGGGCATCTGCTTTGTAATGGCTTTGCTGAAGACTTTTGCAATGAAGACCCAACAGATCACTAGCCCTGTTCAAACATTTCTCTCTGTGACTCCCTTTTGCACGTCTTGTTCTTTCTGCTGGTGTGCCATAAACATGGACAATCTCCCAATCCTCTGATGGGACTTGCAGTAACCTTTGACACAGGACCTTAAGAGAACTTTTCGAAAAAAATAAATACTCAGTGATCCACCTGTGAGTGTCCTGTCTTTCACACTATAATATTTCATCAGTAGCCAAACCATCCCAGCCAACTGTGGAGCAAACCAAGAAGTGCCGTGTGTACAAACTCAGGAGCTACTGATCCAGAAGTAAAACTAAACCCAACAAAACCTTTCTGCAAAAACTACAACACCCAGTGCAATCCACTTAATCGGGTCATATACAACATACACAAAACCATGCAATAGCCCAGGTACTCAGATTAAATAACTAAAAATAAGCAAACATTTCTATGTGCAAACTAGAAAGTATCTTGCAGTTCTGACCTCATAAAACTGGGCATTTATTGTGTTCTTCTGTGGTTCTAATTTGTTTTCAGATTAAGTATTTTAAACTTGGGTATTTATGTGTTACTTCTGTATTCAAGATCTTTCTTTTATTTTTTATTTTAGGGATTTTGTAAAAGCTTTTATTCAATTTAAGAAGCCAATTGTGGTTGCTATCAACGGCCCTGCTCTGGGGTTAGGAGCTTCTATTTTACCACTCTGTGATATCGTTTGGGCAAGTGAGAAGGCTTGGTTTCAGACACCATATGCAACAATCCGACTCACTCCAGCTGGCTGCTCATCATACACATTCCCACAAATTCTGGGTGTTGCACTGGTAAGGTTTTCCACCTCAAATTGCTGAAGAACCTTTCATAAATTCCTGTTCTTCTTTCTCTCTTTGAAAAGTAAACCATTTTCTTAATTGTCTTTAACGGAAATCTGTGGAAAGTTCATCTAATCACTACCAACTTCTTATCACAAAATAACCTCAGAATTCAATATACAACCCCTGCTGTACACAAGAAAGATTGGACACAGGTTAAAAAAGCAAAGATTGTCAACATCGTGGTAGAAAAGTGAAGAAATACATTAGCAGAATAACCTAGCAGAGTAGTTGTCTGCGTTGTGTTAGGAGTGGGCAGAAATACAGCCAGATACAGCTCTCTGCTCTTTAAAGATAATCCACAATGCTTCCAGTAAGACTGCTTAGCTTTTACCAGTATAATAAATCAGAATTTGCCCCACAAATATTTCCTACTGGGTTCCATGACTCTCGACACACTATCACTGACAGTTACTCCTGTTAAGATCAGCAATACAGATCCACCATGCATGCCAGCACATTTCTCTTAAATGAAACCCATGCTGTGCTCTGGCCACCTGCACAATCCTTAAATAGCTACTGAAACTCCTTTTAAAGTATTTTGCAGTATGGAAAGATACAGAAGAACATTTGTAATTTAATCATAAAAATAGCAGGCAAGTATGAGAAAAATTTTAAGGGAATTATAACCCAAGATTACCAGAATCTTTTGGTTTCACAGGCAAATGAAATGTTGTTCTGTGGGAGAAAGCTGACAGCACAGGAAGCCTGCAGCAGAGGACTGGTGTCACAAGTATTTTGGCCAACAACATTTAGCCAAGAAGTGATGCTACGAGTGAAAGAAATGGCATCCTGCAGTGCAGTGGTAAGAAATCAAACTCCTTCATTAAATGGCATTTCACAGAGGTAAGGTGTGCTCCCAAGGCTCGTCACATGTGGGCCCTCAGTTTCCACAACCATACCTGTGAAAGAAGGCTGACATCAGGAAACCTGGATAGGGATCAGTGAGGTTGTGGGGTTTCTCATTTTTCAGGGACAGGGCGGGTTATTTCCTTTCCCCATCTTTACATTTATTCAGTATGAGTGGCACCCTCTTGCACCAGATTTTGAACGGGGATTTTAGCACGGGTTTCCTTCATGAAGGTGTAACAGTCTGAAACTACACAACTGCACTGGGAAACCTCTGTAGGGCCCATAAGAAAACAGATTTGCCTTTCACTTTGTCCTGGCCTACCATGTTTCAGCTGAGTCTGCCTTTTCTGCACCTGCAGAGTTCCTGCTGCTGCAGAATGTTCTACACAGCACCCCAGAAGGGTAGGATAGTGCCAGCTAAGCTCTGCTGTGAAGGAGAGGTGAGATCCAGACAAGAGGGATTTGAACACAGTCTAGTCACAGTGTACTATAACTTTCCTTTTGCGTACACAACAGTTGAAAGAAAATCCTTTCCTATCTTTACTTCTTAGGGGTTTTTCCCTTCAGGCAGATATACTCCTATTCTGGGCACATCCTTGTTTAAAAAACATGCAGTGAAGAAAGTGATACTGGCTGCAATAAAACTGCAGTAATTAAAGTGAAAATTGTTATAGTTTCTTGCTATATTTCCTATGCCTGAAACTATCTCAGCATCCCTCAGTTTCATTTAAAAGATCTGCTGTAACAGGAGGTAGAGACACAAGAGATTTTTAATTAAACAAAGTGTAGATTAGATCTCACAGAAGACATTGAGAATGAAATTCTCTGGAAATGCAGCAGAATTTTATTTGATGATGCTGATATAACATGTATTATTTGAGTTCGGAAAACCTCTGGGCCTTACTGTGAAATCTTCCTTCCCTCACTGCTGTTGGCTGTCAATGAAATTTTCTCAAGACCCTTTAGGAAGACCGGTGCTGACTTGTCGACAAAGACAAACCTTCAAAGACTTGTTCACAAACAGACCGCAAAAAATACAAAGGCTCCTTGATTTGCTATTAACACCATTTACTTGAATTAAAGACAAATACTACTTTGCAATAGCAGTGTTGAAACCTGCAACAGGTAGGAACTGGGCTTAACATGAAGGTCTTGACAAAGCTGAGTGAAAAGAATGCGCTTCCCTTTCCACAGAACACTGTATTACTTATATTAAATCTTCTGTCCTCAGAAGATCAGTTATGTAGGAATTATTAATGGGTTTGTTTGACTAGTTGAGTTCCTTGTGAGATACATACTGGTGTTGTATATTTCAAAACTAATTTTAAAGGAATCAATCTCAATGTGTTTAAAAATGGGTCTGGGAAAAATGAGCTGAACTATGGGAGCAACCATGGGCCTGCAGTTCATGCCTTTTAGAACTTGCTACAATTACTAAGGGCTTGAGATTGCACATTCTCTTGAAAAGATCTCAGGTGATTTGTTGTATCTGCCAAATAAGTCTAACTCCAGAACACAGTCAGAGGGTGCTCGTTTTGCTCAGCACCACTCTTTTATAAAATATTTCACTTTTATAAAAATGTGAGTAAATAGGCTTAAAAAGGGATTTGCAGTAAAGGCCCTTTCCTATTTTCTATGTTGATAAGGAAATAACACGTGAGGGAAAATTGTTAAAGATGATGGACATCCACATTTGAGTTTCCAACATGTCTAACCTTAAAGGCCCCCTTCCAGAAAACAGGTAGCCAGTATATTGTGCCTCACACATTTCCATTTCAATGTGAGGGAGTTCAGCTTCTTCTTGTGCTTCATGGCAGATCTTCAATAAACTAAGGTACTTCAGAATCCCTCATTCTTTAAAAACCTGGCACTATCCCATCAACTTCAATTCTTAAAGATGCTGACTATCAGCAAGTGAAGTTGTGGCTATAAATCAAATGTAATTTCTGTGCCCAAAGGAGTTATTGAGATTGTAAAACAGAGTCAGAAGTCTAAAAATGCTGGTCACGCCATTATCCATGGTAATTTTTTCAGATTCAAAATAAAATACTGAGTCGTATTTTGGCTTTAGGTATTGGAAGAGTCCAAATGTCTTGTGCGGAGCTTCCTGAAATCCGGACTTGAAGATGTGAACGAGAAAGAGTGTCAGATGTTAAAACAGCTGTGGAGTTCTTCCAAAGGACTGGATTCATTATTCAGCTACTTGCAAGACAAAATTTATGAAGTCTGATGTCTTGGCCTAACTTAAAGAGAAATTGCTCCAGTTGTGACCAGAGTCAGACATGACTGTTTGAGAAGCAGAGGCAATGCATCAGTGAGGAATTTGTGACAGTGATCCCAATGCCTGTGGCTGTGTGGATTTCCTTGTGAGCTACACAGCTGCTTGCAGCCAGTTTGATTTTGTGTAACCAAGACGTGGGCAGGCGTTCAGTGCACGCAACCTGTGCAGAGGCTGCATCTTTCACGTTGCTCATCCACATCCAACTCTACATTCCATGTGCTGAGAAGCACCACTGAGGCCCAGCAAGGCTCACCCACCTGTAAGGGTTTATTTTGTCTGTCCTTCTTAACTTATTCTTGCTGTTGCAGCACATCTGGGCTGACACAGAGGGCTCAGTCTAAAATCCGGGTCAGCACGACCTTTCGTAGACCCAAAAACCATACATTAGAAATATGTTAATTATTTTTTTCTAAGTTCTAACAGTTTAATGGAAAAATCTGATAATTTATATGTATAATATGTAAAGTTAGTTTACAAAAACTACTAGAATTTTTTTGTTGAATTTATTTAACTTATTTATTTTGTGTTCATACTCAGCTGTTTACTGATCACAGATCGTATTTTCATATTTCCCTTGAATGAATAAATGGCATCACATGAGAATACAAACACAATTTTAGCAGCAAACTGAGTAGAAAAATAAAGAATATACAGAAAACCCACAGAATGTTGTGGGCAGTAAATGAAACAGCCACGTGCATGCTCCTCTATGTGTGAAATTGTACAAAAAATGTATGAAACAGATTCATTTGCCAGGGTTAAGAGAAAAAAGTGGATTCTGACACAGTGAGTCCCCCTTAAGTCTCTCTTCACTTTCTGCCTTCTTGAGGAGCACTGAAGGGCTCGCCAACCAGATGCTTTATTTAAGTTTACTATATTCCTGTTAGCCGGATATCAGTAACAGGGTGAGTGGTGCCGTTCCGTGGCATCGTACTGTTTTTCAGGTTTAAACACCCCTTTTGGTCTGAAGTCTAAAAGCAAATCCTTATGAGCCTTAGTCTAGTTGCCTGATTCCTCAGGTGTGAGATAATTTCTGCTCTGGAGGCCTTTGGGTGTGGGCCAGCAATTTATACAAGGTGCTAGGCATTGAACTAAGTGGAGGCAGAGGTTTTGTTTTGCTTTTCCCAGCTCTCCACATCTGGCCACCCCACCACCTGTTACAAGAACTTATGGCTATCCATAAAAGCAGTCCACAATAAACACGGAAAATCCAATCTGCTCTTTTCGAATGTGATCCTAGTACTGTTCAGTGACACTGACTGACTTCTGAACACTGGATCTCTCTCAGTTCTTTCCTGCTATGGGCAGTTCATGTGGAAAGGACAGGAGCATGCTCTGAGACTTCACCTGCCATTATAGTATGCCCAGATTGAAACCTCTTGAAGCAGAAGCTTTGCACATTTGTTTGCTTTGTAATTTGTGCACTTGCTCTCCATTCTTGAGCTCAGTGACTTATTATGGTTTAAACCTCTGCAAATGAGGCTGCTCAGCTTTCTCCCTCTTAGTATTTCCATAAAGAGTTTCAACAAAGCCTTTGTAAAGTTAACAAACAGGTGATTACAGTAAACAGTAGCCTTCAACACATTAACGTAACATTTAGAAGTGCTGTTTTTATGCCCTAATTGTACCACTGAATTTTAAGGAAATCATTACCCTAAATGCAGAAGTTCTCTTGGAAATTCTTCATTAAAAAGACAGAATCTGGCTTCTAAGTAGCCTGTTTAAAATGTTTTTTAAAAGAAACTTATTGAAACCATTAGCTTATTTTAAAATGACTGAAAAAGAACTCTTTCAATAACTATTTTAAGTGATGGATGCACCACTTGTTTTATACCAACCCTTGCTTTTGTCCACAACCTGCCAGCAGTGCCACAGGGCGCGTGTGATCAAGGCCCCGGGCCCCAGCACGGCAGGTGCACATGGAGTCACCTGGAAAAAGAGGGATCACCCAAGTGAAAACCACTCACACACACACACGTGTTTGCACAATCAGGCCTCCAGCACATACCTTCAGAAAAAGAAAAAAAGGCAATGGAAAGTACCACGATTCCTCAATTTCCTTTATTTCCTTTATTCCCGTCCAGAGAGCCATAACTCCTAGTCATGTGTTAATAAGATATTAGGAAGTTTATTTCAATACTGTGCTTAATTTTTGTAGATAAATATAGCAAGATTGCTCAGCAATGTGAAGGAATGCGTTCCAAACGAGACTTGTAAACAAGAATCTTACATTGTTGGATCTTTTAAACTGCACCATTTCATCTGAATTTTCAGATATCTGTATCTTAGCATTTTTTATGACAAAGGAATGGTTGAAATACATTTTCTATAATTATTTTTCCATTAAAGCAAGCGCTAACCATAGTTAACATTTTTAATTATTCATATCTATACAGTTACAATCTAGTTTTCATGGAATCTATTTTCCCTTCAAAAAAGAGTAATAACAATGTTGAAAACTTCTTTTCCAGTATTTAAATATCAGAATCTGAATTTTCTCTTGTGTTTCTATCCTTACTAGGTATTCAGATATCTAGATGTACTGTACATATTAGTCTGGGTACCTTTACTAATATTCACAGTATTTAAGATTAAAAATGCAATTTGTTGTTTAAGTATGTTATTTTATTCTTGTGTAAATTGTTTTGTACAATCTTTAAAAATCTACAGTTTTGCATTTGTAGATATTAAAGGTAAGCAATTTATTTTGTGTTGTCCTGCATGTATATTTTTGCTGTAGATAAGTGTTGCTTAGTTTACTATTTCAGTACATTTCTGTTTAAATAAATAAGCTTACAAACTTTAATACAGTATATATTTTCAAAATATAAACTTTTATATTTCTGTGGTAGGTTAGGGTATGCGTTTTAGGCAATCTTTTTCACTACTATGAACTGTTCTTTTAATCTATAATATAATGGTTTTGTGCCAATAGTTTTTCATTAGAATGAAATGCTCTTTTAATGTTAGGGATGAACAGACAATTTTGGTTGGGGTTTGTTTTATTTTTGGTTTTGGGTTTTTTAATTATTTTGCCAGCCTTTACAGTTTTAAATATAATTTATAAATATATTGCATTTGTGAATAAGCCTTACCACTAGGTACAAGAAATCTTTAAAGCTGCATAATTGCTTATGTAGCACTAAGGACTTCCCCAAATAATTGCTGTAAGAAAGTTAGCAAATCAGAGTACAGGGCCTTAAGTTTTTCTTGTGAAAAGGATAATACGGGTTGTTTCTTTTGAACAACATAGGTAGACTTGTCAGCATGGGCTTTGTTATATATAAACTGTGCATTTGTGCTCCCAACCATGGTAGTTTAATCTCAGGCTTTGTGTGGCTGGGTCTATAAAAGTCAAATCTGGCTAAAGCCAGCACTCTTTAGGAGACACTAAAGAAGTTTACATAAGAGACTTATAGACAATCTTATCATAGTACATTTGGGTACTCGGTATCCTCGATGTGTTATCTGTGTCTGCCCAATTAACCGTATGTTTTAAGCCATATTAAATCTCTTTACTGCTATTTTAAATACTACACTGAAAGTCATTCACTAGCTTGCTTGCTCACAGACAGGATTTCGATTTTTAGTGAATAAAAATATTATGCCTTCCATAAAAACAAAGGACCAAAGAATTGCATTATTCTAACAAAGCATTAGTTCCTTTGCCAGTGAACTAGTTTGACATTTGTACCGAAGATCAAATAGTCTCTTTCTGCTTCAAACACTGCATTCTCATCCATGTCAGGTGTAAAGGGGAAAGATGTATCCACTGAGCTATTGGGAAAGGAGTGATGTTCAGCTGGGATGGCATGTCTATTGGTAAGGCTTATTACCAAACCTCTGAGATGAAGCAAAGAACCAAAAATTCACAAGTTATGTCAATGTAAATTTATTTTCAGAACTTGCACAAATAATTAATTGTAGAACTTTGCAAATTAGGCCCTTAAGTTATTTTGTCAGAATGCCATGGAACAGACTAAAACAGTTTCTAATATTTGTAACGATGAGTACATATTATAATATTATAAGGGTACAGGCACCCCTATATCACAGTGTTGTAAATATTTTCTGAAACTGGTACAGTACTGAGGGACTTGTATCTTCTGATATATCAAATATTGACTGTCTAGATCAAATTGTACACAATTTATTTGTTGATGGTCCTGTAACTAGTGTATGGACACATTTCTGGGTGCCTTAGAAGTTGTATTTTTCATGTGTGTTAATATGCAGTATTTATACATTGTGAGAAGCTGCTTTGAATAAAAACATTGAAACTTCATTTCAATGCAGTGATTTTCAGTTTTACATAATCAGAATGAACATGATAAGTAGTAGCCATTAGATATGATAATGCTATTCATGGGCTCCTGCCTTTCCAAAGAGACCAAGCACACAGTGGGCTTTTCAAAAGAGAATTTTTTTTTTAAATGGCAAAACCCAGGGCACTAAGACACACTGCAACAAGAACTCTCTGAAATTAATTATGATCCATTTCAATTACCATCTCTTGATCAAATCCAAGAAAACCACCAAGAACTGTCTCACAAACACACTTCTAGGACTACTTCTCCACTGTTATCACTTCCACTATTTGATATTGCACATCACCTAAAGCTTTCCTGCCCAGAACGAGCTGCTGCATGCAGGATTTTGGCTTCACATGAGGGAGTTGGATTTTGAAGTGGTATTTGCCAGGAAGGCCAAGATTCAGCCCAGCCCCAGCCTGGTGCAGGAGAAAGTGAATCAGCCAGTGGTCCCCCAACATGGCTCCAGACAACATTCCTACCAGGGGCTGTTGTGTACCAGGGGATCCTTTGCCCATAGCATCCATGAATGCTGTTTCCAATCATGTATCTCCCATGATTAGAAGAGTAACTGTAAATTACTTCTCCCCGGGGCAGAAAAGGAAGGATATTTTTTACAGTGAGCCAGGGTTAGCCAACCCAGCTCCACACCAAGGTCTGAAAAAATGACCTACACTTCACTCAAAGGAAACAATTATGTTCTAGCAATTGTATTGGTTGGCTTTAAACTGACAGACACTGTTAGTAAAAACTATAGTCAGCTATTTGGAGCAGAGGATTGAGCAATTTAGTCTTGCTTCACTATCAACAAATCCAATTATTTATTACGGTGACTCTTGTCAGGAATTAACTTATCGTAGCTTCCACTGGACTGTGAGCAATGTGCACAAGATGAACAGGGTGTGACACCTTTCCTGCCTTAACAGTTTTATTAATAAGTTTGGTTTAGTTTTGACACAGATTGTCAAATGTGAATTTTATTTCAAATAACTCATTTTTTAAAGAAAGCAAAAATTCTTTAAAATTAAAAACTTCATCCAAATATTTGGGGGGGGTTCAAGCTTTTTCAAATGTCAGTCCTTGTTGCAGCAAATTAATATACAAATTACATGGAAGAGGAACTTGTGAAGTAGATATAAAGAAGTAATTGCATGTTTAAAAGAACAGGAAGGTATTAATCCCAATTAAGGCATAAAAACAGGTCAAAGGTCTACGTACACTAAGATGTACCACTTCTCATTTTGAATTACAGAAACAATATTGCATATGACAAGAACAAGGAGAGGTTCTGAAAGCAAATGAAAGCATATGAAAAAAACCGGACAATTTTAAACACTGGGGGAGTTCAAAGCAAAACAATTGTCAGAAGTTGGACTAGGGGACAGTTTGGTTGCAAAGGAAGAAGTCAGGTTTGATTGTGGATGTATTAACTTCAGGAATTCACCTCTCCTTGGGTGTCTTATTTGTCATGAAACCGCCTCAGAAGTAAAATTTAATCAAACATAATGCATCTCTTCACGACTCTGACTTAACCTCAAAACCAATCTCCAGTCATAGCATGGGGAGTTTCAGATTACTAAGAAAGCCAGCCTAACAACCCCCTCTAGAATTCAAACCATTTGAACTTTGTTAGCACCACTTCGCTTTAATTTATACTCTTTCCTTGGTTTTACAAATTTGCTCGTTACAGATATATAATAAAAATAGAACTGTTAAAAACTTTCTTAAATTCCAATTATTAAGTCTGTCTGGTGTGACTCAGTAATTTTCATCTGGAACAGTTAAGAGTACTATGGGAGAAAGAAGGCAATTTTCATTTTGAGAAAATGAAACCTTTTCTATTTAGTAACTTTAAAAATTCTATGTTAAACTCTACCACCTTTCCTTATCACTTCCTGACACTACTGTCACTTGAACAAACCCCCATGGATCTAAGTCAAGAGCCACCAGCATCAGTGGAGATCCTCCCCCTGACTTCACGTGCTTCTAGATAAATCCAGTGGCTGACAGATACCACAGCAAACTCCTTCACAGTAATAGTACAGGAATATCTTGTAGCCATCTCTTCAAAAGATAAAGTGCTCTGATGAGAAACACATAATTAGCATTGGAGGAAGCGTTCCATTAGTTCAAAATGTAACAGCAGTGTCTATGAAGTTTTGTATAAATTTCAACTTTTTCAATGTTATCGCTGACTCCTGTTAGTAGAAAGTCATGCCCTGCTGTGTTTTAATGTTCCTCAACTCTTCAGTCACATTTATCAACTTGAATTCTTGATGACTGTAGAACACATCTGTGAAACTGATTTTATACATTGGTCATAGACAGAAATATATTGGTGAACAATTGTAAAGAAAAAAGTGAAAATGCTCTTTGCAACCAGGAGTCATGTTTGAAACAAGGGCTGTTGAACTGTTGCTGCTTCCTAAAATATGAGATAAAAAGCTGCATCTAACATTGGAGTTTCTGGAATGAAAAATGATTTAAACACTAAGCAGCAATCTTGACTTGTTAGAACTGAGTTAATTGCTATCATCTAGAAATAAGTTATTCACAGTCATCCAGAAATGTGTTTCTGATGTTTCTGTAAATAAGTATTACACTATCTATTACTCCAAAAGATCAGCAATTTCCTACTGCTGTCCTTCAAGACTCCCAGTTTCTCCTTATGCTGCCCACCAGGCTCTGGGGTATTCACTTTCACTAAATGAATACAGGAATTTACATAAAACTCTTCCCATGCCTAATTATTCAAGATCTGCATTATTTTAGCCTCTCACTTCTTTATTTTGTATGCAGCTGCAGCAACTTTGTCAGGGGCTCAGACTCTGGCAATTCCCTTCAAATCTACTTTTTAGCCCGTTAGACTCAATATGAGCAACAGCTCCAAACTCCTGCTGGCTGCACTTCCAAGGGATGCTCCTACTCCAAGGGCAAAGGTCAGATGAGCAGCATCCCACTGGTTGGACTGTGGGGTCCAGAGCTGGTGACTGCTTGACTCGAATCCTCCCTTCACTTCTGAGAGCAAGCCCCAGACATGGTGCTAACACCCACCCTCATCCCCAGCACTGTGCTGTGCCTGCCTTCATCAGGCCAGAAAAACAGCACATTTTATTCTTCATGTATTTACATGTAGCAGGATGAAGCAGACTTATTTTTCTGGATGCTAATGTAATGCCAGTTGGAAAGGAATATCCCAAAGCACGTTAGACCTGGTAGGACTCATCTTCCATACATGGCTGTAACTAATTAGAACACAAAGACACTGTCTCCTTGTAAATGGTGCTTTTTAAATAAATGCTTTTTGTCTGAAAATATATTCAAAGATTAAAACTGAGCTTTAAAGGAACAGTCTGCAATACGGCTGATTTGAAAGGCTAAAACTTTTCCCAACCATTTCAAGTATGAGAAAATCCAATAGCTCTCCATTTGCGATTCAAGCACTTGGTAAACACACTCCACAACTGTACCATGGCTGTGTGCCAATGAAATGGTGAGTCAGCAGGCAGGGAAGGGAATCAAGTGTCAAGAATGCATTTAACCCTCACTCAGAGAACATTTTTCTTACCAAGAGAATGGAAAGCACACCATAAAAATGCAAAAAATTACTGGAATTTTTAACCACATATACAGGCAACTCTCTCAATTCTCTTCCAACTTTACCGAATTTCTCAAATTTTAAATTAGGACAAACACGTAAGAAAATAGCAAACAGCAAACTGACGAGAAAGAGGTTCATGAACACATATCAGTGCAGTCCTAAAGTCCTTACTCTGACCAAAATCCCAGTGATAACCCTGGCAAGGCTGAATGCCAAAGGGTTTCATGAGAGCATTAGAACTGATAATATTTAATACTTTCACAGATATAAAAAGGAGTACATTTTCCTAATGAAAATACAGTTCAACTCATCCGTCCTGTTCCCAAAGGAGTATCTGTGCACATTACTTTGCTTCATAGTGTTCTTGTGGAGTGGTTGATGAAATCACAAGATTTCCTAAATCATTTTTAAATTAACCCCTTGTAAAAAATTCCCCACTGAAGCATCACTGTGCATGATCACTCTAGGTACTCTATTCAGGATGGAAAAAGGGCATAAGAAATTGAGGATTAAAAAAAAATATTTGAATGAGTACTCAATCTTCCACCTGAAGATTTGAACACTCATTTACAAGGTTGTTAAACACTGCCAAACCTGAATGACAGCATTTTATACCTGCTTTCTTACTCACTCTTCACAGGTGTAAATAACCACACTGGACACCTGTGGAGGAGGGGAAAGGAGGTGAGGGGGAAAGACTCCAGTTATTACCTTCAGAGTGTTAGTTAGGGGTAATTATAGACCAGCTGTGAATTTACAGTTTGCCCCCATTAGGGAACAGATACGGTTTCCAGTTAAAGGCTGAGGACAGCCAGCTTTCCTGTCCTCATGTTGCTTGAGCCTACAAATGCCTACAAAAAGGAGTTTTTTTACACATCTGGCCCCACTGACCTCCATGGCCTGAGCCATCTCCTCCAGGAACTCAACTCACAGCCAGTATCATCTGTTTACTGTTAGTTTGTCCTGCCCTGATTAAGCCTGGGCTGTGAAACGGCAGAGATAAGAATTAGTTTGTACAGACATCTAATATGTCCAGGGTGGAAGGTCAGTAGGCATCCCTTCACAGATCTATGAAAGTCTTTTCTCCCATCTAATGGCCCTAATAAAGCCTTAAGCCCTAAGTTTAGACAAAACCATCATCTATGGCATTAAGAAACAAGGCCTGACAAATCTACCGGAGTGGTCAGAAAGACTTTCTCCCCATCCTTCAGCCCTGTCTTTCTGCCAGATGTTAACAACTGCAGCAGGGGCTGCAGATTACACAGACACATCTGAGCAAAAGGAGATAAATTTGAGCTGACTGTGAGCTCAAATGGTTGATTAAAATCTAGGACAACTGAAACACGGCAATGTCCCACAGAAGAACACAGCAGCAGGAAGATGTTCTCTTCAAACACTGCATTCCCCTCCATGATCTTACAGACTGGAAATACAGAACTATGAGTAAAGAATGACTTTATGAGAAACTGATGTCACTCACTGTGAGGGATTCTGTCATGGGTTGCACTTGGCCTACAAAAGTGTGAGAAGAGAACCAAGTCCTGCAGAAGTTCAGTTTTGAAAGCAAATTCCCCATGCATGCATCTTCTCCATCTGAGATTCCTAAAGCAAGAGGAATGTAAAAGATTGTCAGTGTGCAGTATTAAGCTTGCAGTTTATGGAAGAAAATCACGACACATCTTTCTTGTATGCAGAAGGCTCTAAGTAATCTTCCATCATTATAGCAACACTAATTCCCAGAAATCCTGCAGAGTTCCAGAACTCTCTAGAGCACTATTTTATATACCCAGCACTCCTCCATCAAAAATTATCTTTAAAAAAAATCCATTTACAAATAGGAAATTCTTTAACTTCTCTCCCAAACCCAAACACATTTTTGGTTTTCTGTGTGTACATCCCTGGGAAAGGAAAACATCAAGTCATTCCATTCTACACTGCTTGGAACGTATGGAACACACCAGGAGAGTCAGAGACCAAAGGAAATGACACCTGTAGTGACACTACAAGGCTAACACAATTGTTGATTTAGCAGCAGAAAAATCTGAACACTTTAGAGATTGGCGGCTTGTTGTATGAAGCCCTTCACCCAGACAAGAATGTGAATTATTGTTGAGAATTTTATTTATATAATTATCAATTTTTATGCAGAAATCATTAGCAGATACTGTTTTAAATAATTTCAGATACTCAGCACTAAGTAAGTGGCTCACTTTCAAGAACCAACCAAGAAAAAACATTCCACAGAATGTCATATATTCCTTCAAAAGGAGAGTTACATTTCATTAGCATGGACACTTAAGTGGAATAAGTCTCAGTATGGGGACTGTTTTCAGCAATAGTTGTTAATTAAGTAGTAAAGTACTAATAAAATGTTTAGGCAGGTTGCATTTAAATAGCAGTATAATGATATGTAATTACTAAAAAAGAGTGCCAAAACCATTCTGCAACAGACCACATTCAGTTTTCATGCACTGTGCAAATCCATTTGAAAACAGAAAGGATTCCAATATCCACTGTACAGTGGCCAGGGCACAGGCAAGCTGTGAAACTTATGCTCTCAGTCACAGAGGAGAACCTCTTACTTAAAAGCACACTCTTAAGTTTCTCTCACAGAAGCAACAGAAATAAAAGGAAAATATTCTTAACACATACAGGAACAAATAAACACACAGTAGCAGTGAGGCCAGCAGCTCTTCTGCAGGGTCATGATGAAAAACCGCCAGGAAAACAAGGAAGAGCCTGTGAGGAAGGATAATACTCACTGACCTCACCACGGGGGACACAGCAGGAACCTGTCCCCACAGGACGTGTCTAAGGGTGAGGCAGTCAACTCAAAAGTAAACTTGGTGAAAAAGGTACCAAAATGTTCTGCTACAGCAAGGTATGGGGAGATAAGTATAATTCTTCATGGGTAAGCAAAAAGTGCAGTAGGCAAAAAGAATTTGGCACAGCCAGGATGAACGTCAACCAAAAGAAAATGCAAATATTTAGAACTTAAAAATGTGTCAATGAAGATAAAGGCTCAGTGGAAAAAACACATAAGGGTAAAGTTGAAATGCACAAAACTGCCACCATAGCAGAAATTAAATAAAAATACTGCAGAGACAAAAGTTTATATTTTAGATATAATTTATACCATTATCTCTAGAAGATAAAAACCAGTAACACCGAGTACAGGGGTATTTTGATTTTCTAAAAACTCCTCTTGTGATGAGGTAGTTCTCAACTTGTAGTATAAATGCAGTAAGTAGCTGACAGTCTAGTAGGTCCCAAAATTGCTTGCAGAATCTTTATATTCTTTATAAATCTTTCTATTCCTCCATAATAGCCATTGGTGTCTTTTAGACTAATTAATGACAGGCTGCCGCAAGTGTGGGCCCCTGTTCCAGAAAAGGTCCTGTTTGTTCTTAAATCAAATCTAAGTAGCATTCATGTAATTACTATAGTGACAAATAGTTTATAAATATACAAAATAATTTTGAAAATTTCAGTTTTACTCTCTGAGAAGCTGAAGCTTGGCAGGTCCTTCCAATTTAAATTCTTTTATGATTTGCAAACTAACAGAGTACATCTCTGCACCACTGAACCCCTCTGACTTCCCAAGGCCAGAGTTGCACTTGTGTTTAAGGTAACCCACAGACTGACATCATGGCAGCAATGGGGCTTCTTCCAAGTCAAAGACCAGGCATGTCCTTACATGACTTTTTCAAAATTTGCATCAGTGGAAATTAGGCACCAAATCTACAATGCTTCTTTAAAAGCCGGTCTTTTGTGTCTGCCCTGGCAAGATTTCAGTGTTTTGGCAAAGCCTTTGTTCACCTAGAACTGTGCCAATAATCCCTTTTAAAATACCAAAGTGCCTGCTGTTGTGAGCACTGCCTGACTCCAGGATGGGCAGCGAGCATGTGCTCAGTAATGAACCTTTCAGACAGTCATATTCTTAACATATCCATGCATTTAAAAACATTCTTTCTTGATCACAAACCTTCATATCACCTTTCAAAAAACAGAGGTAGGCTGGGATACTGGATTTGCAGAGATTTGAATTATTTTTGCCTTTGTGTTACTTGCAGACAATCTACAAAAACACTAAATCATTGGTCTGGGGTGATTTTAATTAAAGCAGCTGACCACAGGTTATATGCATGAAAATAACTATCCTTTTAAAACAGGAGGAAGGTCTTGTTCACTTGACAAGAATGGTTCATTTTTTAGAGATTCAAATCTTACAACTAGAAAAATAGGTCATCTTCAACTGATATAGAAAGAATTATAACCAAGCAAGTACAAAAAGCTGAACCCACATGCTTGGGGTGAGGTTCTCACCCTGTAAGTCAACTAATGCTCTAAAATGTTCTCATTTCTATTCTGCAATACCTCCCAATTTTCCCTGTGTAAAGTCTGTGCTTTGAACATTAAGAAAGATGACATTTATATTAAGGGAGTAAGATATTCAGTGGGTTAATGTTCTACTTTGTGAACAGATTACCAAGAAAGAACCTTCCCTTGTTATACAAGGCATTTCTGTTCTTTGGATTCAGAAAGCTGATTTCACCATGTAACTGAGTCATCACGGAAACTGCTGAGCAGCACCAGCCAAGAAATAAAGATCAGGTTGCATCTACTGCTGCTCGATTCTGCACCTTTTTTTGCACAAATCCATTTGTACACAGTCACCTCAATCTCTTCAGAACTCCCCTTGTGCAGCAGTTTGGTTTCCAGATATGATAATACACAAAGTGACACTGCTGAAGCAGAACAGGAACTTCATTCCCACCCTCCCAGATAAGTGTCCTGACCCAAAAATCCCAACGCTGTGTTTGCTCTCTCTCACCGATCTTCTAGATTTAATAAAACTGAACAGACAGTGGGCAAATTCCCTGCCAATGTGGCAGCAAGGTGATCAGTAACATCCAAATCCTTTTCCCTTTTTCTTTCCCAGTCTTTGATGTTGGCAGACATGGTGTTAAGGGACACACTTATGTGGTGGACTTGGCAATGTTAGGTTCGGTGTTATGGTCAAATTGGATGGTCTTAAAGGTCTTCTCCAACCTAAATGATTTTATGATTCTATTACAATAGAGATGAGATCCTAAACTCAGATTTGTCTCCCTTGCCAAGATGCTGTGGCAACATAGACAAAGATACTTCCTGTCCAAGGAGGAGGAAAATTCACCATCAGAAATGCAGTTATAAATACAGACTCATGGAAATTTAATATTGACATTGCTGTACTAAAATCAATAAGAGATTTTTCACCAGCTTGAATGGATCAAGCCCAGAGATGGGAGATATGCCAGCTTTGCTCATCAGCCTCCACCTAGCCTTTGCACAGTCTGATTTATTACAATCATCACATTAGAAGGAGGTCTTTAAGATCAATACAAAGGAGAAGGAGACACAGTAGGTTTGTATGAGATGTAAAAATGGGGTTTGAAGCTGGGGATCAAGAGACAATGAGACAAAAGTAGGAAAAAGCACAGGTTAGCAGGTGATACAAATCGTTATAGCTCCAGGAGACCCGTGAAATAACTTCATGAATACAGGGCTTGGAAACTAACAGGGTAAAGCACAAGGAGTGAAGAGGTTGAAAATGGGGCTTTACTCCAAGAAAAGAGGATGGTTGAGTGCATTTTTTTATAAAGGTAACTAGGGGAAATAAAATGTTTCTCTCAAAATCAGGAATTGGAATTACTGAATGGAATTGTTGTCAGCCCGCAGAGTGAAAGGTATTGGGTAAGAGGGCTTTCAGTGATTTGAAGGGATATGGGGACTAGCCTGAACATGAGGGACAGAGTAATGCATTTACAGTTACTGATTTACACTGTATTTTGAAGTCTGAAGCAACAACTGTTAAAACAACTACAGAAGTTTAAAAATACTGAAAATTGAGTGTTCTGAGAGTACACAATTACATTAATAAGCAAACGAGCTGTTACTGGGTATCACATGATTGATTTTTGGGTTCACTGCTATGAACATTTGATTCAAAAAACGTAAAGATACTTCCACTGTGACTGATACCAAGACAAATGAATTAGGGGCTGCCAGCCAAAGAATCTATTTTATCTCAAGAGAAGGGTTGCTTACTCATCTCTAGTCAACAGCCCCTTTTAAACACACTGGAAGTAATTTTAAAACCCCAAGGAACAATGGAATTTAAATGATTTGTGAGGGTGGAAGACTGAGAGGTTTTCCTACATGACCAGTTATTTACCAGAAAAATATCAGATGCTCTATCATCATATTTATGATAATTTTTTTCCCCAAATTAAACTCCAGCCAATACAGTTAAACTCAGACTCATCACAGCAGATCGAACTAAATCATTCTTATTTTCATGTTTGATGACTTTGTCAAAAAGAAGTACTAAAACATCCACATTACAGAACTTTTTCCAAGAATTTGCTCTCCCTTTCTTTGCAATGTACCTTTCAGACAGTCATATTCTTAACATATCCATGCATTTAAAAACATTCTTTCTTGATCACAAACCTTCATATCACCTTTCAAAAAACAGAAGTAGGCTGGGATACTAGATTTGCAGAGATCTGAATTATTTTTGCCTTTGTATCACTTGCAGACAATCTACAAAAACACTAAATCATTGGTCTGATTCATTGCAATCTGCTATTTACTTTTCTCATGGTCACATTTCTGAATAAATCAGTACATTCAAATAATTCCACTGAATCGGTTCATACTTCAAATGAAGTTCAAATTAATTCAAATGAATCAGCCAGCTCAGAGAGAGAAAACAAGTAGGTTAAAGTGGTGGGTTTAGCTCTATGAAACCCAGGTTCAATCCTCTGCTGCAGCATGAGATGCTCCACATACGTGGCGTGACATGTGAATTGCTTTTGGTATCAGTCTGCAAAGTATTTAGGCACTGTTCTCTGAAATCCCCTAAACCAGACTGAAGCAATGAGGAACCCTAGTCCATCACCAGTTTCACAGAGCCATTGAATGATTTTGGTTGGAAGGGTCCTTAAAGATCATCTCATTCAGACCCCCTGCCATGGGCAGGGACACCTGTCAGTACACCTGGTTGCTCCAGGCCCCATCCAACATTTCCAGGGATAGGGCAGCCATAGTTTCTCCAGGAAACCTGTGCCAGTGCAGGCAATGTAGAGAATTACTGAGTAAAGAATTTCATCCTATCATACAGTCTAAACCTGCCCTTTCAGTTTAAAACCATTGCCCCTTGTCCTGTCACTATCTGCCCACATAAAAAGTCCCTCTCTCTCTTTTTTATAAGCCCCCTTTAAGGCACTGGAAGGCCACAAATGAGATCTCCCTGGAGCCTTCTCTTCTCCAGGATGAACAGCCTCAGCTCTCAGCCTGTCTCCATGGCAGATGTGCTCCACCCCTCTGAGCATCTTCATGCCCTCCTCTGGACACCTCTAACAGATCCACGTCTTTCTTGTGCTGTTGCCCCTGGTATCCAAATTATCACAAATTGTAACTCCAAAACTGTGATCAGCTGTTTAAGTCAAGAGAGAGACAGCAAAACCATAAGCTTTTTAAAAAGCTCAGATATCAGAGGAGAATGGAGACATATTTTTGTTCTATACATGCATGCCACTCTACACTTCAGTTAAATATCTCTTTCTGAGATACTAAGGTTACTATGAAAAATAAACATCACACAGACTAACCATTCATCCATCCATGAGATAAACTCAAATTTCCAGCTCCACAGTTAAGCAAATGCAAAATAAAGTGACTAAGAAATTAGTCACTGAACAAGTATATTTGTAAATAAATTATGCATATTACATGAATGGTGTCTACAAATCTCTTTTGGAAAGGGCATAACTCTCTAAGGACTGAAATCAGTGATACAGCCCAGGCTAATTTCCACAGGTCAGGATGAGAGTCTTGGACCCCCTACTGACGTCCTAGGCATTTAACCTGCGCTGGATCAGCCCCTCAGCAGACAGCAGGCAGGTACTCTCTACAGGAAATCTACCAAGGATATAAAGAAAGAAACCTTAAAAAGAAAATGAAGTCCCAGAAGTCCTTTACTATAAAGACAGACACTATTTGTGGATGGGTGAACCTCAGCATTTAGCTCCAATACAATGCCGAGAGCTGCAAGGGAGTACATATTTCCATCTGGGCACAGCTCCAATTTTATATTAATAAACTGGCTCTTTTTTGTAAACAGAATCAATACCCTGTTTAAAAGTATTCTCAGAAGAGCAGGAAATTAGAAAATATTAGTATTAAATTAATCAAACTTCTCTTCATGAAATACTGTTCATGTTAATGAATAAATTTATTTTTTTGTTTTTTCAGTGTATAGACACATGTACATTGAAAATGCTACCCTAAACATATGAGCTATGTGCTCATTTGAAATATACAAGGCTACATATTTCCTTCTTATTAATTCTGATTCCATGAACACTGACTGCCATTTCTACTTTCAGGGATTACAAATTATAAATATGATATAATTTTTCAGGATGAATCATAAAGAATAGGTTTCTTTTTGCTCTTTGGTATTTCTCAGCAATACTGGATGTGCTTCTAAAAGTAGAAGGGGCAGGGGAAAACCATGCAGGAAAGCTGAAATTTCCGAAAACATTTTATTTTATTACTGGCATACCAAATCCCCATTTTCCTGTCCCTGTCAGGAAACTTCAGAGACTCAAATGTCATCAGTTACATCATTGGAGGCATTCTAGTCTAGTCCATGGCTTACATTTTTACACAGCTAAGGAATTTCTAAGTTCTCTACAGTTTTTCTTTTCCAGAAGGGTAATAGCAGTTCCCAGTTTAGAAGAAACATATCCAAAACAGAGAGAAGCCTCCCTGGGGAAAGAGCAATGAAAGCAGGGACAAGGACGAAGGCCACAAGGGTGAAATGGGGTGAGGTTTGGGGGAATAAAATGTCCAAAAAATCAGAAGTGTGGTTTGGCTTGTGAACCTGATGAATATTAAAAGCACTCAGAAATTATTTTTTGGTCTGAATGTGAATAAGAGGCATGAAGATAAGAAAGGAAAAGAAAGATTTTGTAATCTTGTCAAAATCTAAAATCATAAAAAATCTTGCCTAAGATTAAAAAAAATCTACTGGAAAGAAATTAGTTTATAAAGCAGGCTTACTGTGCAAGTCTAAATTTAACCATAGCATTCATTACCAAGCACACTTTAAAACATCACACCCAGGGAAGGTCCATCCAGGCTGTCATTCTAGATGTCAAAACTTTGCTTCTTTGCTGCATCAAGCTATTTTAACTTTTGAACTGAAGAGCTTCAGGGGCTTTGGCATGACCTGTAAAGGAAGTTACACTCGAGAAGAACATGCATGAAAATATCAAGTGCATTAACTAAACACCATATTGAGAATTACTTGCAAGACTGGTGTTTTGTTTACTAAGCCTTTTTCCTTTTGTGTCTGCACATTCACAAACTAACTTTTTATGATGTCTACTGGAACCCCAGTGTGAGAGTTCACTGTGATGCCTTCGAAGCAATAAGTAAACATTTTTAACTGTGTGTGTGCCAGATTAGCTGGGAACTTCCCATCCCCTGCCCCGCAGCCGGGATCACTGCTGACTGCCCCTGAGTGTGGATTCCATAGGCTGTGAGTGGGAGAGAGAGATGACAGTTCCCTGAATTACTCATTCATCCCAACATACACTTGGTCTTTTATTACAACACACAGAATTCACTCAGGGGAAAGAAAGTAAAGCTATTCACAGTCTTCAACATTTCTACCCTTCCACTAACGTATTTCAACAACTTCCAATCATCCCTCTTCTCTCTGTTGTCTTTAAAAGGTTCAGGTACTCATACCACCAAAACTGGAGATAAATGTCCTCAAAACTGGGCACGTGAATCTCTAAGTTCTAGTTTGCAGCTCCCAACTTATACACACAAGTAAAAATGTCCACAGATTAAAACATAATGACTACAGATGCTCAACTGCACATACTTGCACATTTAGCACAAGTAAAGGCAATTTGTTCTAGAAAAGGGTAACACAAACTACAGACTCTCCATTGAATATACTGCAAATGAAACCACAGATCATGGCCAATGTTCTCTTCTATTGTGCTGTATCTCTCATAAGTGTTTTAAAATAAACACTAAATAGTAATTGCTTAATGCACCTTAAACATGCCTTTGGGATGCTCTGTGGACAACTGCAGAAAGTCACAAGTCCCAAAACATACTCAATACATTTGAAATATTAACTTCTGTTAAAATACAATTATTTTCCATTGTTACCTCTGTGAGCAATAGTTGCCAAAGGATATTTGTAAAGAAAAATTCACTCTTCTGTGTCACTGATTAAGGCTTCAATACAGCTCTTCAATCAATGCAATACAATGCCCACAGATACACTGTATTTTTTTCTACAGTCATAACCCACAGTAAAACCTCTAAATCAGTAGAGAACTTGCTGTTAAACACTAAAATTCTAGGATGCCTCTTTATTCTTATGCACTGAAGAAAGTAGAGGGATATAAACATAGTCAAAGGTTAAACCAAACTGTGTTAATTTATACACAAATGCAGGGTCAACACGGTAGCACGTTTTATATATGAGGCTGTGTACAACACAACCACACCTACTAGGCAGGGAAAACGGAATTTTCACATCTTGAAACAAAAATCAAACTCGTCTTGCACACTCTAAGCTAAGAGCTAAGAGCACCTTTATTGAAGCAGTTAAATGTTCTTGCTGCAGGTACAAAGTATCATCTCCCAGAGCAAACCTGTCTATTAAAAGACGTTTCATTGCAAAAAGTAGTAAGAGGCCACACACAAAGTGACTGTGAGCGCATTTAGGAATGATACTCAACAGGATTATTTGCTTTATACTTTAGGTAAACAAATCATTACACCTGAAGCCTAATAAAGCCTCCTGCACAATCCCATGCCTGGGAATTGCACAGCAGCAGCTCAGTAAGCCATAGCTGAGCAACAGGAACACTCTGGCCTGGCAGCCCCAGCAAGGGAAAGCCCAGCACAGCAGCTCTCCTTTCAGCTCACAATGCCTTTGCCAGACTTTACACACCCATGCCAGTCGTCTGTCTAGATGGAGGAGAACAGCAGATAAATACGGAAGAGAACTAAACTACATTTGGCAGGATAAGGCTTTTCAGTGGGAAGGGAAAGGAGAGAACTTGGGAGGTGCTATGCAAGGTGCCAGCAGAACTAGTATTTGGAGAAACATCCCATACATTATGTAGTACCACATGGCCCTGGATTATGTAATTCCATAATATTCTTTTCTACACTCCCTATTGCTCAGGACAGAAACATGTGCAGTTTGGTTTGTTCAGAGAAAAAGGCTTCCATGTTATTGTTGAAGGTCATGAACACATTTGAAATGGCAGGGAGTGGGCAGAGAAAGGCAGCAAAAAGAAACAAGTCTTATGGTAGGACACCTGCATATTGCAGAGTGGAATGGGATTTCATCCCCATCTCTGATTTACTTTCTCATCATTGGAAAATCTTTTGAATCAAACTTGTCCCACAGTTTCAGAGCTTCTGACTGGGCACGATGTTTCTGAATAGTGACCAGCTGCACTGGAAGTTGTTCCCTGATCATGGAGTGTATGAGCCACAAGGGAGTTGAAAACAGATAACTTGAGCCCTAGGTGTCACAATTTAGGCCATCAGAATTAGTATAAACTGTCATTCGTTTCCTTGGCTACAGTTTATTACCTGTAAAATGGGGGCGGTACACACGTTTCTCAGACTGTTTGAAAAAAAAATGATAATCCAAGAACAAACATGCAAGAAAGCATCTGAAGGAATTAATCTACTTGTCTATGTAGTTGAGTGTGAATATTGTGCATAGGTCAACTGAAAAATCAGAAAAGAACAAAATACCAAGTTGCTGTCCATTTTAATGTACAGGGAGTTCATTCACAAATTTCACTCTTGAAATGACAACCTTTCCAGAAAATCTGACAATGTGCTTTCACCATTTTGCATAAAACATTTACAAAAGGGGTACCACTCATCATTGAACTCAGCTGACATATAACCTACAATGAGCTGGAAAGCAGCAATCAAAGCTTCAGTTTTTTGATGGGGGTATGCATATACTGAAATTCCCTAATTTTCTGAGCATGGCAAAGGAGGCTGCAGAGTATTTTGCACTGCATATCTTCCTCAACATCACCACTTTTCTTAACAGAGCCTATTTTACTATTGCACTCACTCTGCTCCATGCAGAGCAAGAAGTACAGATGAATTCTTGCTGTTACAGAGAAGAAAACCATGAGGCAACACTAAAACCTCCAAAAATAACTTGCTCCTTTTGAACTCTGACTATAAGTACTTCAGAAAACACACACGCTCCTGGAGAACCATGTGTTTATTATTGGAAGCCCCGGCTTCCTTACCACAGTCTTTGTATATGGGTATTATCAGCATCTGCAAGAACAGTTTCCACTACTGCTAAAAAGAAGAGGAAGAAGCACAATGTGGAACAGAAAAAGTATGTGCACAGCTTATTATGCTAAAAAACAGCTGTGAATGCATGCATTCATGTGCAAGGATTACTGCAGCAAAGCCTACAACCATAGATAAAATTAAACTGATTTTTTTTTTCAGCCTCCATAGCCCTCATGTAATATAAGATTTTTACTTTCCCTTTCTGACATGCCCTAAAGCTTCCTGCATTCTGATCCCATGGTCTTTGGGAGTGCTTAGAATGAACCCAAAGCCTCTTGTTCCAGCCAGTTGCACTTCATCAGATCTACTGGGAAGCACCACTACTCAAACAGACCTATTGGGGAGACTCTGAGCTGTCTGCAGCATTTACAAGATCACAAATGCAGTTCATTGTATATATTTCAGTTATTTCATTCTTTATGTTTTAATTCGGAATTTGAGGGGTGGGGTAAATGAGAATGACATTGCAGAAGCTGGTTGATTTGGGAGTAACCACAGTACTTTGTCATAATATTTTTATACAAGGAAAGCCAAATTCATATAAATAAATAATAAATATCATATTTAAAAAACTCTAAACCCATTTCTTGTTTCTTATTGATCTGTAGGAAACAATACCAGATTTTTACTAGTTTGTATCAGCTGCCAAAAACAACACTAATCTATCCAAGCACACCAACACTCAATATCCTCTTACAGGTGTAAGTGAACACAGCAGGAAGCTGAGATCACATCAATTTCTCAAATTTGGTTTCTCACCTTTAAAACCAACACATGATCCCAGCTAAGACTTTTGTCATTTTCACAGCCTGAATGAAGCATGAAGCTCAAAGGCAGTACTTGGATTGGCTATTCCTTCTCTCAAACTTCTCAAATAATACATTTTCTGTGTGTATTTTTTTAATGTAGATATTTGAAAATCATTTAGATTATCATGGATGCAAGAAGGATAGACATAAATATTCATGGCATCAAATATTGTAAGGAAAGTTCTTCAGAACAAGATCCCCAAGTTGTAAATTATATACCATGATCTAGTAAAATCTATGGAGCTGTCATAATTTACATCCATGGAGAATCTTGTTCATTTCATACATCTACTAAAATATTTTGTCCCTTGGTCATGATACAAACATCAAATTTAGGCTACTTTAATTTTGAAGGTCCTCTAGTGAGCACTACACTACAGAAGGCACTGAACCGTACAAAAAACAAAGCATCCAGATGATATAGTGTCACTAATTTCAAAACATGCAGCTGATTTTTTTCACATTTCAATAACGCTTCTAATCTCCCCTCATAAAATATAAACCAGCTCTATGAAAGGCTAAATAACCAACTTCAGCTGCTATGATCTGCACAAAGACTCTGCTTTAGTAAAAGATATTTGCTTCCATAATTTTAAATACATCAGTTTCTGCTGTACTAGATAATCATTTATCTGAGTTTTAATTTCTAAGCTCTGTGCTGTTGACATTTTACAGTATTTTCAAAAAATGAAAATCAAGAACAAAAATATGACAACAAAGAGAATGGTGAAGATGATCTAAGAAAATATTTCTATTTTGTTTACCTGCCATGTGTTTTATATTGTGTGTACTGAACTTCTGCAATGACAAGAGTTCATATTAGTTACTTACCTTATTTTCTTAATAAGAATGTTCATAACAGACTGGCTGCTGGTTCGTCTCCTGACAGGATTGAGAACTCAAAGTTTAAGAGTACACACTATACACCCACAGGAGATGCCACATAAAGGAATGTGTTTCATTTATTGCTTTTTAAGGACATTGTTCCCAATCTTTAAAAACAGAACAGGTTTGCTCTGCAGACACACATGAAAGTGTCCCAGTGCTGATGGGGACAGCTGAAAGCTGTCCAACAATTGCTTCTCCAGAGCAGAGACGAGGGGTAGCTTCACTGAGCTTCTTGTGGGAAGGTTCAACACTATGTGAGACCCAACACTCACTCATAGCCAGGTTTCCTCCAAAACTGTGGTGGCAGAGCTGGAGAAGAGAAATAAGAGTTCACACTTTGTTAAAATTTCATTTCTTCTGTTAAAGCAATGCCACAGGTCCTTAATCAATGCCTCATTAAGGCTTAAGGTTACCAGATTGGTAATACTGTAAAACATAACTTCTGCCATCAGCTCTTCCCTGCTTTATCTTACTACAGATCCTCAGTGGCCTTGATCAAGAGATGGCAAGAGAAGGAAGATGGGGCTATTAATTCCTGAAGAAATGTCATTCAACTAATGGGAAAAAAAGAAAATAAAGAGCAATATATTCTCAACATTTTCTTGCAGCCATGAAGTAAGATCTCTGCCAATCCTTTAACCGACAGTACGTTCAAGTGTATTTTCCTGAGACATATCATAGCAAAACTTTCTTGGGCTCTGTATTCCAATAAACTAATATACTGTACAGGAAAGGATAAGAGAAAATGGGAAATCAACGTGGAGAGCTTTCCACACCAAATTAGTACCCAAGAGGTTTGCAGGCAGCCATCTCTTTCACCAGACTCTTCCTTCAGCTCTGCAGAGAAGAATTCAGGGTATGAACAAACACCCACCTTGTGAAGACTGTATTCGTGGAAAAGGTTTATCCCCAGATGTTCCTCACCATCAGCTGCAGAGGTTTCTGCCCCTTCAGAGCAGCTCCCAGCTGTCCACTTTCACCAGTACCAAAACCACTTTAGCCAAAACAAAGTAGATTAGCACAGACCTGCCTCTTAGTACTGTTAGAAAAATGCTGATGAAAGCTGGCAATGTATCCCCTGCCTTCCCACCTCCAATCCACTCATCCTCTCCCTCATGCAAGCAACAGCACTTAACTGACCCCTTCAGGCATCACAGGATGCTAAATAGACAAATAATGATTTTTTTATTGAACAGAAGAAAAAGCAGGAGAAGGGGGAAAGTAGGAAAGCCTTCTTCAGTTGCCAGCTTCATGTTTCCTGAATTAAAGTAACCAGCAAGCCATGGCTTTATCTTCAGGACAAAATGGGAGAAGGAAGGTTAAATTATTGCACTTAATGGGAAATATAATGTTTCCTCTTTAGCAGATAAAACGCAGAATGGGCCAGAAAAGAGTAAACTAAGTATACTGCAAGACAGGTCTAAACTATCGTAGGTCTTCCTCTCCTTTAGGATCAAGATCTTCTATCCTTCTCACGACAAGAAAATCTTTCACTGTGCAACCGTTTAGAAAGACTATTCAGATTGGTTTCCTTTACATTTTTCAAACCTGAAACAGTAAAATGAATAATTATAAGTGTTCACCCTTTCTGTTAGTTTAGGGCCCTCTAGGGCAAGCTGTTTAATTCTTGCCTTTAAAGCTAAACACTATTTTTTCTTCTTGAGAAGCAGTTCAGAGAATGGCATGGGTTTGATCAAGAAAGATTTGAAATACAGAATAAAAAGAATCCTTCATTATGAGCAGATGCTAGGAATCTCTTCCCTCCACCTCTTTTTACCATCTTTGAGGAAGACAAATTGCTAGAAGTTTAGACATATAAAAAATAACAGCAGCATCAATTTTGAAGCAATGTGTATTTCAGCAGACAGCACATCAGTCAGTTTGGTTTATAGAACCTGAGAAATGATGTTTTAACTTTTACTGTTGCTTCTGTCAGAGTAGAAAAGATGTAGTTTCTCTGCTTTGGAGTACAACAGATAATGCTGTCATATTCAAAATTATACTTATTGCTTATGCATATAATAACTACAGCATTTGTCCTGCATTTAATTTTATGTCTGTGTTCAAGTGTTTGCTTGGTTAAAAAAAAAAAAAAAAGGAGAGAAAAAACAGTGCATGTGTGTTCCTCATGTAAGTGCATTTTTTTGATGTGCAGTGTCTAATTTGGGGAAAAAAACAAAAAAAACCCAAAAGGAAGAACTGCTGTGTATTTTAGGGAAGGTAATTCAAAAGCCTTATAATAGTAACCTAAAAGCTAATTATACCTTAGCTATGGCAAGTGCATTTCTGCAACACAATGGTAACAAGCTCAGACCAAAACTTTCTGAACTCTTCAGCTTCTCCTGCCCACTGCATAGATAACCCTCACCAAATGATGTTGGTCTTTTTTCACATAACTAACATGTTTTAATGCATTCTGGGTAAATCTTGCAGTGACAAATTTAACCCATTCACTAAACCGCCCTGCACAGAACACCCAAACATGAGTTTTTCTTGCAGAAGGTAAAGCCTGAGTAATCATGCTTGTAACAGATGGCAAAAACACCAGGTTGGACATAATACTGATGTGAACCAAGAAGAGATGTCCGCTCCCTTCCACACTGAAATGGCAGGTGGAGGTGAACTCCCCCCCATACAGCCCATCCCTGTCACCCCTCCTACAGCTGAGGTACAGCTGAGGTGATTCAGAGTAGCAAATATTGTGTGAGGTCTGGCGTGCAGTGGGGGTTACCTACAGTGCAAGACAGTCCCTTCCCTCCCTCCATACCTGAAGTCCAAGCTGTTCTCATTCCATCACCAACATTAATCTTTCCTCCTGAGACATATACCCAGAACAGCTTAACTATATATCCTAACTCCTAGTATTCCATTCCAGAAACATCAGCTCATTCTCCTTCCTTGAAAGCTGGCTAGCTAAAATGCTTTAAGTGCCAAAATATTAGTATTAAGCCAGAAATGCATTATTCAGCCAGTCAAAGAATACCTCGAAAGAACAAGTACAAGTAGCACTGCAGCAGGATCAATAACATCCAGAGGACAAGAGCAGAACAGACCCCTGAGGGTCAGTCTGCTTGAGCTCACTGACAATCAACAAAGACTAGATACAACAGGTATCTCTGGCAGTTGAGGTACTTCACAAATACAGTGCCCTGGAACAACATACTCTTTGGCCCTGATGGAAGTAACCCCTTTAAACAACATTCTCTCCCCCAAAAATCACTACCATAGACAGTCTTGAAAATTACTGATCCTATTGCATGTGTTTGAAAAATGACAATAAATCCTCATCGTTTCACACACTTCCTTATTCCTCTGCCTAGTCTGTTTAATTGTAAGCTCTTCAGGGCAGAAGCTAGAGGCATTTTAATGTTTCAGTGAAGAGTACTAAACCAAATATGGCTTTGAGCACTACTTTATTGTCAAAATAATAAAGGTCTACTTCATCCAAATATTGTTTGCTGGGTCCAAAAAAAAAGTGGCATCTAGAATCCTTTCCTTTTCTGTTTCTTTGTTGTAAGATTAGTAAACCTTTCACTGGGTTCATCACTAAAACATGTACTGGACTCAAAAAGGACCCCTAATAAGACTTCCTCAAGATGCTACTCTTTCCTCGCTGCTATGACTTTTGGCTGCTGACTCTTCCTTGTTTTGCTGACTCCTCCTAATTTCCTTGTGTGTGTGCATGCTTACGTGTGCGTGTGCGCATTTCCTCCTCCACTCCCGAGTTCTTCAAAGCAAGTACAGTGCTCCCGACCGAGACACAGAGGCAGTAAGGGAAACAAGGAAGACAATCTGACTCGGAGTGGCTCTGAAGAGATAACAGTTCGGTGGTTCAAATCAGCACCAGCACTCCCGGGCGCAGGCCCCTGCCAGCAATGCCTTGTGCTGTGGTTCTACAGAAAAAACCGGTCCCTTCCCCCGCTGCAAGAAACCCCTCCCTGACCCTCAGCTGCCAGATGGAAGTGACAGCCAAGAGTCAGCTCTTCCTTTGTTACCAACATTCATGTATTGATCTGTGTCCCCCCAAAGCACAGAACTCCAGCTCAACCTCAGCTCTCCCACCACAAGCTGGTTTAGGTCCTGGGACAAACAAAACATTGAAGCCTCATAACTGAGACCCGCTGCACAACATTGCCTCTTTACTCCTGAGACAGTTTCTTACATTTACCAATGGATAACCCTGCCCAGGAGCCTTTATACCATGGCTGTGAATGTCAGTTCAAGCTGAGAGGAGGGAAGATGAAAGACGGTAAGATGGCACAGGATTTCATTTCTTTAGCTTTTCCAGCCCCCTTATTATTGCTGGAATATAACATTATCTCTTTTCATATCCTGGATGTTCCTGACCTTATATTTTAACACCAAAACTCTCTGCATTACTGTCCCAAAGAACAGCAACAATAGACACCAGCAGAGAAGAAAGAGCCTGACCTAAATGGTACAAAGGAGAAAAACCACTGGGAGCGCCTGTATCCTCATTGTGATCCGCTTTTCCTGCTTCTCCAGGATTATGGGCTACATCTTTTGTTGGTGAGAACCAACACAGGCTACATCTGCATACACAGGGTTGACATCACAAACCTCGTAAACACACAAATGTCTAGATGGAATTTGCATCCTTCAACACCATGCCAGCACCACCATCTCCTCGACATGCTTAGTAAGCACTGCCCCAAATGTTTCATCTAAATCTGACAAGGTACAAGCTGTAGAAGAGGTCTCTAATTTGACAGAAATAGGTTGCAGGACTGGAAGACGGCCACCTGTCCACAAACTATTGGAAACCACAGACAGACAGCTTTGCCAGATTCAGCTGAAGCCTACACCCATCTCTACCTTCTCATCAATATCCACCAGGACTGTGCCCTCCAGCAAAGGTGGATTAACACCTCTACAGAGAATTTCATAGGGAATGTTCACACAGCTCCTGCTGCAATACAGAAATCTCTGGCAAAGATAAGTTTCTGGGGTCAGCAAACTGTCCCTGTAGCTCAGAAAAATGAGCTTCATTTTACAGCCTAAGAACCTCTGAAGTAGATGAAATTACACAAAGGCAGAAACAGCTGCAGTGTGGATCTAGGAATTACACAGCTGCTTATGTGACCATGAAGAGCATACAAAGAGGCAATGCAAAGTAGAGGTGAAGTTAAGAAACAATGCTCTGAGCCCTTCACCTCACCTCAATCTGTCCCTGTGGAAGCAGCCTTTTGGATTTAGTGACATTCTACCTGTACTTCGCACAGGTACAAACAAAGCAAGCGGTTCTGGAGCCACAATTCAGGGCAGAGAATGGCACTTTCCTGAAACTGCTTTGTCACAAAAGCAGCTCCTGTATCCCAAAACCCGTCTAAAGTACCTAAATCAGCAGTTATTCTCCCGATTGAACAGTTTTAACAAGAAAGGGTATTTTCAGAACAGTTTTAGGTATCAGTGTGTGCTAACCACTGGCAGTAAGAAAATCATAAAAACCTTGAAGAATGATACAGACTTTCCAGGTGTGAAATATCCACTTGTCTCTAAGAGGCAAAAACAGCTACAGCAGTGACTGCTGAGAAGCCTCTGCTGTTGTAAATGTTGTGTTATTTTAATACAATCTTGCTTTTATTTTCACACAGAATCCAGCCCCTTTCCTGCACTGGTAATTTTATGCCTTCTAGAATGCAGTGCTGTAAGAAACACTCAACATTGTGGTGAGTTCCAGAGAACGGGTGATGACATCATATTGTCAGCACCAGTTTTAATATCCATTCAGCTGGGACACTGAACAGACATAGGGACCTTCCTCACAGACATACAGAAATAAAAGGCCTCTGTTTGTTCCTGTAACAAGACCAATATATGTATTAAAGGAGATTCAAAGCAAAAGTAAACTGTATTTCAGAAAAGCCTATGTAAATGGAAAATCAGGTACATCGTTTTAAGTATCAGGCAGCCTTTTATGTGATGTGACAGAAGATGCTGGTGTGTCTGAGTTCCTCTAACTTACATCTTTTGTAATATGTTCCATACAGGCAAGTCACTGTCTTCCAGTCCCACTGTCTTTTACATGAATTCACAAGAATCTGATGACACAGAGAAGTCTGCAGCTGGTTTTGGTGGTAAACTCCCTCCCTGAACATCCACATGCAACACTCCATACACATGCTTCTCAATGCTGTGCACAGTGACCCTGCCCCAAAGAGATTCAGTCTAAAAGCTGCGTGGCAGAACGGTCATGGAGTGTGAGGGAAGACAGGAAATGTGATTCCTGCCAGCATTCAGTACTGCATCAAGTGGAAGCACTCACTTCAGCAGCTTATAGATTCATCCTGGTTAAATTTATAATACTTAAGTGCACAGGGCTTTCTGCTTTTTCCTTTTTAAGGCTAAAAAATGAGGTTATTGTGGACAGCTCAGGTATCTTGTAGATGCTGCTGTGGGGTTTGCAGTACCAATTAACTTTCCCAAGTAATGAGGTATAGTTCCCCCTGAGAAAGCCTGTTTCATCTGTGATATACTCTCCACAGAAATGTGGAAGTCTTGCAGCCACAGCTCAGATTCATGAGATTTTGGTGGGGTTTTTTCAATATTCTTTGAGAAGCTACAGGAATAAAAATTTGAAATGGGAGCCCTTCTACTGTTTTCCTCTCTGGGACAAACTCTATATATAATCATTGAAAAGTGTTTTAACAGTAAGAAAGGTAACAATCTTTTATAATCAGTGTCCATATAAAACTACGTGTATTAAAAAGTTCAGATGATCTCTGTGGAAAACAATGAAGATAAACGACTGCTGTGTATTAGTTTAGGGCTGCTCCTATAAGATGGCTCAGTTTCTCTCATATTATAGGCAGTGAAATTAAAAATTTACTCTGGCTTTTATTCACTGCCACTGTAATAAAACACCCCAACAATTTGGCAGCAATATAAATGGTTTCCCATCAACATGAATTGTGTCAGTGTGTGGACCTCTATCTATTTTTACTTGAGCTCAAGTAAATCAGAAGTTAACCACTTCAATGTGAATTACAGTGATACAAGTTTAAGAAGGAAGGAATCAGACCTGGACATTGATTCTGCATGGCCTTTGCTAATGAAACCAGCTCTGTCATTGTTTATACCCTCACCAAATGCTCTCACAATCATTTGGATACAATAAACAGCTCTTGCAGATGGCTGACTGCTAAAGAGGAGAAAAAAAAAGAGGTGTATAATGGCCACACTAAAAGGCTTTGATAACAACACATCAACTTCATAAACTTGTGTCCCACAGTAACACAAGTGAACATTCAGTCAACCACAAGAAACAAAGGAGAATGTGGATGACTTCATCAGCCATTAAGTCTGTTGTGCCCTGATCTAACAGCATGATTCAAAATTAAAACCAAGGAAATTTGTCAACAAGCATTTCCTCAGCTCAGAAGAATCCTCAATTGTTGTGGTTTTTCCTCTGCACCCATTTGGGAGTGTCACACAGACAATGAATGGGGAGGACCGGGAGCAAACAGTCACTGTATTTTACCAATTCCAAATCAATAAAACCAGTCACTGAGGCAGAGGCTCAGCCTGTATCAGGTTTAATTTACTCTGGGGACTGGAACAGATATACACCATCCCACTCCAGCAGTTCCATCTCTTCCTCCTGCACCAAGACCTTCCAGGCTTGCTCAAACACAGCAGAGCAGCCTCCACGAGTCTAAGTCACAGCGGTCCTGAGAAGTGAAATCCAGAGTGGCTTTCTGTGGCAGTGGAAAGATGTTCTTCAGCAATGGGAGTTACATGGAGAATCAAGAACAGATTAGATGAATATTCATTATTCAAAGTAGGATTAAGAAGTAAATGGTGGTTTCAGGATGTAATTTATGAGGGAGAATGACACAATCCCATACCATTTAAAGAGTGCCTTCTCAAACTGCCCCCGTACTTTCACACCCACACTTTTTCCCATCCCTTAAATGTTAAAGAGCTGGGGAAGAGGCCTCATGCACAGAAACTGCATATGGATACCTACCCATTTTTTCATATATTTGTGAAAAAAATCTGCGTTCTGGAATATGCAGGAAAAAAATGGCATACAGAACAAATTACTTCAAGGCATATTTTACTCCTCTAGCCAATAAGTATTTCCAACTCATACACGTGGCAACATATTATTTTTCTGATCCAGAACCTTCTCATATAAATACCAAGCCAGTTTTCAATACCAGTAAGAGTATTTCATACACATCTTTGCACATTTCATATACGTCTTAACTGACTTCACATTTTGCTTATCAACAAATTCAATCATTTTTCAGCAATTAACCTGTTGAAGTGTTATTTTTGAAAACTTCTGATTTTAATCTGATGAACTGCAACATAAACTAAGATCTTTATTCTAGTTTCATCCTTAGAAATCTACTTTTTGGCAGGTGTTCAAGGCAGCGTTTCTATAAACTGCAAGTGCAAATATGTCTCACAGAATGAGTTGCAAACAGAAGACTGAGGAGACATTTAAGAAAACACAACTGAACAAAGTGGTGACCTGGATTACAGGGGTAATTTGTTTTATACCAGTATTTTTTATATGCCAGTATTTGTTTCTGGCCAAAACTCTATTTTTTTAGGGCACTGAAAAAAAACTCAGGGCACTCTGCTGAGTCGTGTAACGGGGAATTCTCTTTGTACGCCGTATTTTCTGGCTTTTAAGGATCTCAGTCTAACAGAAAATTTCAGGATTTAAAAAAAAAAATCAACAGAGAAGAGAAGAAAGAAACCAAATTAAAGCATGGGAAGTAACTCCAAGCACTCTACCCATGGCTGGTAATCCCCACTCTATAGACATGGGTAAAGCAAAGGAATGGAGTTAACCTGCCTAAACTCACTGCCCAAGTGAATAGGACAGTCAGGAACAGAACACTAATTCTCCCTCCTCAGCTAAGATACAGCTCTCAGAGATGGGAAAAAAATATTCACAAAAAGCCTATTCCTATAAAGGAAGCATAGGAGAGAACAGTCTCATTGAGGTAAATACTTGTTTGTGAAGATTACTGCTTGTCTCACCAATACCCCAGGGACCCATGGTCTGCACCCATAATTAGGGCAAGCCCCTCTGTAACTGCATGAGGTCATGTTTTCCTTTCAAGCAGCAGTAAATTATCATGCTTGTTATCGCTCCTCTACACCGGTTCTCTCAAAAATTAGATTATCTCTAGGGCTTCCCTTGCTATTTTGTCCTTTTCAGTATCACTCTCAGTATAGTAGCAAAAAAGGCCAAAAAAATTCAGCATTTAGGGTTTGAGAAACAAAAATATTAATGCTTTAAGGTGGGGGAAAGAGTGAAAGAAGCAGATCATCCTGGAACTGCCCATTTTCTGTATCCTTTGAGGATTAGGTACAAGCTTATAATTTCTGTGAGCAATTATCTAAATAGAAATGCTCTAATTGCACTAGGATTGTGTTTTCTCTGGAGTGTTATTTCTTTCAAGTATCCTGCTGTTTATTTATATTCAGCTAAATAAAAGGTGTGCTGAGTTACCCAGTGATTTACACTACAGTAGGGACGTTACCAGTGGTACACAGGAGACTGCTGGTGTAGCACAGAAAGCCCTCTAGGCTGTTCTAACTTACTAGAACTAAGCCCATTCCAGTCTCTGTCTTCTAAACTCACAGTTTAATAAAGAAAACAAAGCAATACCTCCTGGATGATTGCCAATGAGCTGCTTTGTTGCCTCTGGAATCGCTGCCAGCTCAGGGAAAAGTAGGGAGAAAATTAGGTATGATGCACAAGTACCCAAGGAAAACAGCTTACCCAGCTTGGCATCCCACATGTCTGGAAGTGTGTTAGAGAAGAGCCTGGCATGGAGGCAAAACACAGCCACACACATTGTGCCCTCAGCAGTGACAGCAGCTTATACTGATCATATCAGTGTGCCTCCATGGCTGCTCTAATCAATATCAGATCACTGACAGAGGCAACAGCACCAAGACAAACAGCCAAGACAAAAGACCCAACACTTTAGAATTTCATTCCTAGAAGAACAAAGGGGTTACAAGGGTTGGCCTCTACCGTTATGCACCATGCGCTCCATTGCCCAGGAAAAGTTCTGTCTGTCTTAAAGGTTAATAAACCTGTAAAATGTGCACACACTGGAGGGGAAAGCAAAAACTCTCCTTCATAGGGAATTGTGGTGATTGTCTAAAAAGGGCTCCTATTCCTCCTTCTCCAGAATCACAGCAAAATGTCAGAAGAAAAAGCAGCGAGGGGAACCTCACAGCACACTGCTTTCAGCTTGAAAACCAAAATGGATCTCATTACCCTAGAAATCCTTAGTGACAACATCAGGAGTGGGATATAATCCTTAAAGGGTCAGGCAACAGAGGAAGTTTTCTATTGCACATATTCATATCAAACACTACCTTAATTTGTGTTTATTTAGGTTTATACACAGTAATGGAAAAACAAAAAAGGAAAAGGGCCAAAACTAAATGAGTTTAGAAAATCCAGGAGATTGCTTGAAAATTATAGTTTCAGGGGCACTAAGTAGCAAGTGAGGAATAATTCCCTAGAAATACCATTGCTTTTTCCAAATTCCAATCAAGAACAACTGCCTTATGTTAACAGCAAAGAAACAACCAACAGCACATTCCTCCTTTTCTTAATGTGCCATCGTTAATGGACAACTCAACAGGAGGAGTAAGTGAAGAGGATCTCTATCTGCTTTTTTGTAGAATAAATTAATTTTAACCATTTGCAAACAGGACAACAACTTTTCAAACCACGGCTCTGTTGTCATTTCAAACCATAAAAACATGACAAATGAGAGTTTGTGTAGAAGCCTAATTTTTGTACCAAATTTTACCATGCAAAACATGCACAGAGCACTTGTTGATGAGCCACAGGCATCTGTGAAACAGGTCCCAAGAATAAAACACAAAAATATGTTAACTAGCAACGAAACCCATAACAGCAAATACATTCCAACCCCTGTCAGGGACTGAAAAACATACATTTCAGAAATACACCTACTTAAAGCTAATTTTCCATGCTGCCATGAGCATTACCACCAGCGAAACAGTATCTCCTTGCCTGTCCTTTAACAATGAGGAAAATGACTGCGAGTAAAATAAACATGATAATTTCTTGTCCAAAGCTGTCACTCAGATTGATGGAGCAACTCGGTTTTTCCACAGCTGAATTAAAGGAGAGACATACCTGATAATTTTATTGCTTTTCTCTGTTTCTCCAACTGAAGTGAGAACCTTCAGAGCCTGGGACATCCAACACCAGAACACCAGAAGTCCTAGTCAAGCATATGTAAAACATGAATTAGTGTCAAAAAAAGAGTCTGCTGAACAGACCAGATTCAGAATTACTCGTGAGGGAAAAAATTCTACTTTAACCAAATGGAAGTTTTTCTAGTTTATTGTGTTTCTACCCTTTAAGTCCATAGTTCAGCCATTGAAGAAATATTCTTGCTTAACAATATCACAATATTTTCACACAGAAAATTTTCTAAGTGCATTTTAATGACTAAGCCTTTGACACAAGAGGGATAGATAAGTCTTTGCTTCCTTCTCATTCAAGATCATTCCCTTAGAATCCAGAGCTCAAGGACACAAAATCTCCATGTGGAAGCAGAAATACACAATATGAATTAAGGGGGTTTTTTTGTTCTAAAGGGAGAAAAAAATAGGGAAAAATGGAACATGACAAAGGAGAGCAGAGCACTCAAGAATCCCAGACCAGTCTTCAGCTCTTCCATGCTTCATTTCAGCTGAAAAGGCAAGACCATGCCAATGAAGAGCTTGGTGTTTGGAACATCCCACACAGATTTTGGGATCAACCTTTTGCAAGTCCTGCCTGCTCACCATTGTTTTTCTTCTTGCTCCAGAGGAGTTCCAAAATGGTATTCAAAGCCAGACCTTTCATGGCATTTTAATGACCTTGGGATCTCCAATCTTCTGTATGGACCACCAGATGAAAACCAAGTCCTCTATATGTGCTCAAAAGTTTATGCACGTCTCTCCTCAGGATGTTTTGCTATTTTAATGAAGATATCATGATATTCAGTGGCAGAAAGAAAGCCTTTCTGAAACAAACTCATATTTTGCTTTGTCTTCTACCAAATAAAATTTTTACCACCTGGTTTGTGAAATGTGATTACACAATTGCTCTTGCCAAATTACAGCAATCATTCAAATTTCCAGAAAAACAGGTCTATTCAGGAATACCAGATTTAGAATTGAAAACCTGGAGGATACACAGTAAACCAGTACTTTAAATTCCAAACATAGCTGGTAGCAAACCATAAAATTCTTCCAATATTTTTCTTCATTTATTCTTTATAGAATAGCATTGAGTAAAAATTTGAAGTTTCCCATCTAGGATGGAAAATAATTTTTGAGGTCCCTAATTTTAAGAAAAAATATGAATACTTTTCTCTGCAGTTAATTTGGTATTAATTTTTACTAAACCATTCAAGGAAGAGGCAGTATCTCGAAGGCTCTCAGTATCCAAGACACTTAATGAACAACCTCTGGATTCTGAAGGCATAGTTTGTATCTCAAGCTTAAATCCTACTTTATCTCTGCTTCATTACCTCCACCTCAGTGGAAGACAGTTCCATACTGTTTTCCATGTCATTACTGGGTGCAGTAGCATTGTATTTCTATTTATTATCAGTGCAGTACTCTCTCATCACACATCCTCTTCTGCCTGCTTCAGTGCTGCCTTCTTAAATATATTCTTTGAACTGTGCTCCCAATTTCCTGTAAGACTCTCTTATATGAAGATGTCTCCTATGATAGCCTTCTCTTTCTCATACATATTCAAATATCAAATGGAATCTGTATTTCTGCTATATCTTAGTAATTTTTTGCACATTAATAAAAAAAAATCAAGCAAACTGAAGCAGTGTTCCAGTCATAATTCTCACATATACCAGAAAAAGAGGATCAACTGCTTTCCTGGTGGAATTTCATCTTGTGTTTTATTTGATAATGCTGGTTGATACAACCCAACAGACAGGCACCGGTCCCTTTTCCCAGGGAACAAACCCAATCTGTTTTGTTAATGTCCAAGAAACAGACAAGCTTGAACAGTTGTATCACCATAAGAAATCATTCATCATCTACATTCCTAAATACTCTCTCTGCTTATGGAGAATATTTTCAATCCCATTCAGTGCACTGGTGACCTTAAAGAATCAAAGATCCAGGGATGTAAACTGTTTTCACACACTTTTTTCATTTCTTCTCAGGACCTTTCATCCACAGCAGGCAGAGCACAGGTGTGCAAAAGCAACCAGTGGTCACGTTGTATGCTCTAGAGCAATAGTAGCTTTTCATTTAATTAAGAGAAAATATTTAAAGCCGTCACTGCCTCCATGAACTGTTCTTCTCTAATATAAATGAAGGGAATTACCATGGTGTCTATGAACAAGCTTTCCATACTACTTTTCTCCTGTCTTAAACCAGTCTCTAAGTGAAGATGTTTAATTGCAAATGCAGATGTTGCAATACTAAGATGGCACTTCAGGCTCCAGAAACATGGAAAGCACCAACTTTGAAAACTTTACCAGTCTGAAACTGTTTAAAAGTTTAGGAAAACAAATGACAAAAAGTGATACTGAAATTAAATACACAGAAATAACTGCAAGGCTACACTAAATGTATGTGCTGTGTACCACAAAGCCAAGGGGACAGGATCAAATGGGTCTGCATTAAACAAGGGGGAGCAGGGCGGAAAAAAATAATTCAGGAAAACAGAACAATGGCATAATTTAGCATATTTGTACTTGGGCCAGATCCAGCTGATTGCTTTGGAAAAGATTCTTCTCAAAGTGAAAAGTAAATGGAGGAAGGGAGTTCAGGAAAGAGGCAGGTGTTTGTCTTTAAAATAAATTATTTGGAGAATGCAGTGAGCAGTGAATGCATTACATTGCAGTAAACACTCCAAATACCTCAAAAATACTGTAGCAGTGTCTTCATTGCCTTGATTGTTATTAGGTAGAAGGCAAACAAGTGTTTCTTTGGGGAAAAAGAACTTGGAGCTCTGCCAGGAATGGTCACGTCTAACACACATTATTTATGACTGTATAAAGTGCAAGAATATTAGTCACTTAATGAATAGCTGGAGGATGTCTGTTACAAGACATGAAATGATCATAACTTGTTAAAGGCAAAGCAGGTTAAAAATGGGAATCCCGTCACTCAGGAAGCTGCTGTGAGTCTCCACCTCATGTCTACAGAAATGTAGTTTCAAGCTTCTGCCAAAACAGCTGTCCCAGGCATCACTGCTTACCTTTGTAAATTCAAGACCCAACATTGTCTTCTCCACATCTCTTACACACCCCCACTGATATCTTTGACATCACAAATTACCCATCTCTCCCTAAAACTTCAGTTTGGTACACAGTTTATACTGTGGGCTTCCTCCTTGCCTTTCTTTTTAGAGCTCCACTCAGTGGTTGCATCGTCCTCCTCCTCCCTTCACACCCTCTGGACATCTTCCAAGGGGCTCTTCTAACCCACCCCTTTTTCATACTCTCTATTTTTACCCTTCTGTTGACCTCATTCACTCATATGGTCTCTCCTCAAGCAGAGACTCACAACTCTCATTTATTCCTCTTTTGCACATCTGTACCCTGCTACCTTTCTCTTGGCTCACAGATATTGCAGTACTAAATATAACAGTAGAATTACACATCTATCCCACCTAACCTCATTCCAACCATCACCTTCCTCTCCAAAAGGAATCTTTACCCAACTACAGATGAAGGTTTTGAGACAGACCAGTCATAAGATAGATATTTTTCCTTTATTTATACCTCACTTATTTCCACTTTATATTGTTTATTCTGCATATTAAAGAAGGAGAAAAAAAGAGCTGTCTGAGAAGGAGGAACTCTCTTTGGATTTACATTCAAACAAGGAGATGAAATAGGACAAGAAGAAACAATAGCTTTTTGTTGTTGTTCAGAAGAGAACTGAAATTTCGTGAAATGCAGAAATCTTTGTACCTGGAATCTAATTACATAAAGTGTTCTGTACTTCTGCCACTGAATGCTGTGGGTTACAGGGTTTGTTGCTCAGGGGGTTTAAATTGTGCTTTTATATTATTTTGGCTCTTTTAAAGCAGCTCCCCATTTTCCTAAAAAATGGCTGTTCCCAGCCATCAGACTTTGCTACCTCTGCTACAACAATGTGACCATGCCTGGCTAAGTACTTGCTCAATCTATTTATTCAGCTCCCAGCACAGCGCAGCACCATGTATCATACACATCGTGCAAAAATTTCGCTCAAGCATAATCATGGTTCTTAAAACTCAAACTTTGCCACACAATGACAAGGTCTCCACATTACCAGAATTACTTTCCCTCCTCCTCCGCCCCCATCCAACTCCTCATCAGTCTCTAGCATGACTCAACCCCGTTGAAAAGCTGTAGGTTTACAAGTCATTTCATTTCTTTCAAGTGAGATACATCATATGCAGGAAATAAATAAAATGTTTTCAGTGCCTGGTCCCCGGTGGATAATAGGGTCTATCTGGTTTCATAAGTTGCTTCTAACTGGGAATTTTTCTACATTAGTTTTGGCTTAACTAGAGTGAAATCCCCATTTTGAAGCCCACTCTCTGATGGCAGCAGAACCTCGCCCAGTAGCACATCAACATTTGCTTCTTGCTCTTTGAGCTGACCAACGTATTTTGGAACTGTTTCTGTTACAATTCCCGCCTTATCTGCAAGACTGCGGGCAGGGTAAAAACTGCCTTTGGACAAACGCATTTTTCCTAAGGTCCTGTGCTGAGAGCCATCTTTTACTTGCCAAAACCCCAGACTTCAGCTACACTCTGAGGTTTTCAACACATTTTTAACTATTTCACTTCCAAATCCTAGGCAGTTTATTGGCTAGCCAGGAGATGTTTGTGTATGTGCTCTTCTCTGTCTCCCTCTCACTGGCCTTTGTTAAAATTTATACAAAACAGTGGGGGGTGGGGGAGGGAGAAAATTACTGTCATGTATCATCCTAAGGAAAATGAAGTTAGAGTATCTTATTTTCAGTAGTCGTGATGAAGTAAAAGCAGAAGCAAACATTTACCTGGATCAACTGATATATCATTATGATTGCAGCTGCTTTTCCTCCCCCCGCCAAGAGTTTCATTGTATTAAAATTTTGAGGGTGAATTATGTCAAGTTTTGAGTATCCCCTGCTAGCTGCTACTTGCCCTTACTTCTAGTCAAATTACTTGAACTGATCACTGTCAGCACTGTGCAGAATTAAAAGCCCCATTGGAAAAGTATCCCCAAACCTACAAAAATAACTGCAGAAGAATCAAAAGGGGCAGATGTGAAAAAAGAGCAATGAGGGCTAACAGAGTAGAGATGTTTCATTGAATTGAAAAGGGCCAGGTAGTAGCTGAAATTTCAGTATTATAAATAGGACATTATGTAGCTGAACTAAAAATAGGAGTTTTATTTTTACTTGATGTTCCTCGCTGCTGGCTGCTGACCTAGAGAAAGAGGACTCAGAAAGGAGAATTAAACAATTCCCCACAATCATGCAAAACAAAACCACTAGCCTGGTGCCAGTGCCTATTTGTAAACTAAGAATACAATTTTTTTAAACCAATTTCAAAAGATGTCTAATTGAAAGAACTCCCTAATACTGCTGTGAAAAGAATGTAATAGAATAGAACAATTTCTGCAGAAAACCAACTGCAATTACAAATTCCCTGTCTACATACTTGCTCATAAGAGAAAATGGCTGGTGTTATGTACTCTGATTCCTTCACCCACTCTGTACGTGTACAAGTGCTCTCTATGCTGGAAGCACTCTCTGCTCAGCAGTAATAACACATTATCATTCCAGTACTCAGTTTCGAGTCAAGACTGAGGGGCCCAGCACAGGTCTGGAGGAAAATGCTCTGTTAACTTGCCACCTGCCAACTGTCTCAGAACAGCATCTTGTGTTCTTCCCTTTCCTAAAGGCCAACTTTACAGTTCAACTGAGAATCCTAATTTAGGTATGGTAAAATGGAAGCTTTTCTGGCCAGCTGCTGAGGTGGTTGTTCATACACTGTTTCATTTTAAAAAGAAAAAAGAAAATTAGCACAAGCCTAAACCACCAAATCTGGATTTAAGTTTCAAGCCAACCATCTAATCCTCAGGACAAAAGAGACTTGAAACCATGGTTTTGGTTCTGCTTGCAAAGATAAGAGGAAGTTGTAAAACAAAACCAGATCTGAATCTGAACTTAAGTTCACAGCTGTTTCAATCCATGGCTTTTGGGGGAGCCCATCACTAGCTAAAATCTAAGGGACTCAACAGACTTGAGGTTTGCCTGGCTGATTTTGGCTTTATCTGCTAAACATGGGCTCTTTGCAATGTACCACAGACCCCAAGGGGCTGTGCTCAAGTATTTATCCATCACCACTTTTGTACAAAGCTCAAATGAAGATGAAACATGGTGATTTAATTTTGAAGAGTAAGCCATAATTACTTAAAGATTTTATGGCATCAACAAAAATAACTTGCATTACTTGTCATTCTGATCAAATTGAAATACAAGTATTTATTATAAGAAATTATTGTAACTATTTAAGGAAAAACACTTAGCATCTGTGTAGCCTATATGCAAATCTACTAGTCAGTCATCCTTTCCCACAGACTGAAAAATAGCAAAATCCTTATTTGCTGTATTTGTACACCATTCACAGCAGTCATTACATCAGTGATCTGATTTGCTTGGGAATGGTAAGACTCAGAACATAATTCTGCACCTAGCCTAAATAATTCTAAAATGCAGGTTAGCAGAGAGGCAGATGATAATTCAAAACTTCTTGCTGCTGCTAAGCTATTTTAGCTTCTCTCACTGTCAAAGCCAAGTCAAACACACCTAAATTAAAATGCCTATTTGCAGTGTCTCAAAAGACAACAGAAAGATTAACGTATTTTGTTTTCACTCTCGATTTTTGGTAATACTTTTTCACTTTTCATATGCTGAATCAAAATCCCCAAATAAAAAAGTAAATGCCCTCACTAAGGCTGCACTGTTGTATTACTGGTGGGTTTTGATCCATTACACAGCATGAGAGAACAAGGACCAAAACCCTTCCATACTGGAAATGTTGGCTAAATGGGCCATTTCCTTTCTTTCACCATTGTACTAATTTTTATACATTTATACATACATATACATACATATAGATATAGGTACACATAAACACACACAACGCTACTTCAAAACTAGTTTTAGATGCTACTGATAATTTCGACAATCCAACATTTCTGCCTTTACTTTTTCCTTTTCCCCTTCCATAAAACAGACGAGTTGCTGGGCAACCTCTGGAACAGCAGCAAATGGAAGGAACACAGCTAAGGAATGGACACAGCAGAGACCCAGGTTCACCTGACCCACACTTGCCAGGCATGACCTACATCTCTTAAGGACCATTTTTGGTGTAAGGGCACGAGAAAACTTCAACTTAGCAGCACCACAATACACTAAAACTGGCCTGATGAACTATAAACACATCAAGCCACAAATAAAAGTCCCGATGATTAATGTTCCAAGTTCTTCCTCAGATATTCAATCTATTAAAAGACGTATTTTCATAAAAACCAGGTTCCCTTCCTGCTATTCTACTCAAAGGGAGAATTTTCACTTCCCTTGCAGGTACCTTCACTTTTCTGCTTCTGTACATACAGTACACAACTTCTGTATGCAGTATCTTCTAAAACATTGTAAGACCTAATAAACAATTAGAGATAAAATTACAACATCTCCAGTGAGTACTGGACACTGGAATTGGTTTCCAGTTTTTCAATGCACCACTCCCTGCAGTAATATGCAACTTCCTAACTAGGAGATCTAGATCCACACCATCATTTTTGCCCTCACCTTGGACACAGCCCCAAGCATGGAAACAGAAGCCCATGAACACAAGCGCAGCACAAAAAAAAAATACAAGGGAGAATGTCTAGCTCTTGTTATAACCAGATGATTTAAGAGCCTCCATTTTGAATGCTAAGCAGCTCCAGAGGAAAGTGTCAGGTTTCCTTGTTGCTGCCCCTCTTCAGCCCTCACCCTCTATTCTTGGCCATCCTGCAAACAGAACCAACAGCAGCACAGCTGCATCACACTGAGGACAAACTGGCTTTCTGAAGAAACTTCTAGTATTTACATCTTCTCCTCACACAAAATATCGTAACTCAAATGAGCCTTTTCTATTTTCCTAGTTCAAATAAACTCTCTTATCACAAAAAAAAAGGCATCTTGACACCCATTCTCCACAGGTGTTCCCTCTCTTGCAGTGAACAGACAAAAGGTTTTGGACTGTTTGCTGCTGCACACCACACACTTGTACATCCACCTAAATGAAGCCACTGTGGACCAATTATGAAAGATCTGTTACTCCATTTGGAGTTACTCACTTGGGGATTTGATTTTTGATTTGTTTCCCTCTGAGGTTTTTTGGAAGCACTAGTGGGATGAAGTTTAAATTAAATTGGGACCATCAGCATCCCAAAGACAACTCTTCAGTAGCACACATTTAATATTGATTTAATATGATTATGTGGGCTGTTTGTAACCGCAGCTGTCTAACTAATGCCACTTAGACACAAAGTACTTTATATATTCATTACCAGGAATGCTAGAATATGAACCAAACCAAAACACAGCTAAATAATCCACACAAATACATAGCTCTGAAAGCTACAGGAAAGTTAAGAATTAAAAGCTGCAGTTTTCAATTAACAGATACAGCTGAGGTGGATTGCTTTGTGCTTTGCACGCATGGTCTAAGGTGCCACTGGATAAATAATTACAATATTACAGAATACTCAAAGCAAGTGTCAAACCAACCATTATGCTACACAAAATGAATCACTAATAAATCAAAACTGCATCCATGCCAGTTGTCTTTGAGGATGACCTTTCATTCCTAGCTGCTTCCAGAGCCAGGTGCATCAGCCAGTTCCAATATCCTGCTGAACTTTGCAAAACAGGAATGCCTGTATTAGGGCACAACATAGCTGTTTCTAAAATATCTCTTATAGCTATAACTACCAATCCAGGGGAGTAGAAGAGAGTGAGGTCTAGTCTTCTAATCCTACCAAACACCATAGCGAGGATTCTTGGTAATGTCAGCGCCGATCCCCACCGTGGTTTGTGGCCACATGTGGGGCCCTGTGCCAGTGCCTTGCTCAGCGCTGGACACAACGAAGTCCAACCACATTTGCTTATTTAAATGGTGCTGTTTTGAGCACAGCGTGGACTTGATTTAAATAAATTTAAAAAGTGGATGATAAATAGAAGTAGGATTGTGCAAGAGAACTCAGCATCAACGAGCGATCAATAGCATCCCCAGAGCATGTCAGAGCACGGGGGTCAGCTGTGACAACTTGTGGTCCATGATGGAAGTGTGGATGTTGTTTTACCTGAGGCAAACACTGTGGTTGGGCTGCACAAACTCCAGGGGCGATGGCACCTCACCAGCACCCAGCACCCTGTTCTTACGAGGGCTGAGGCCATTCCTCAGCACAGCCCCAGCCCCTGGGCAAAAACCAGCACCTCAACACCACGAGGCTGAGGGAGAACAAGCACCCAGAGCCCCGCCAAGATGGCGGCGCGGCCTGAGGGAGGCCCGCCCGCGCGGCGGAGAGGCCGCCGCCTCCCGCGGGACGGAGCGGCCGCTGGGCGGCGCTGCCGAGTCCCGCGGCGCGGGGTGCGGGCACAGGATGCGGGCGCAGCACAACGGGATGGGGGAACGGGATGGGGGAGGCCGGGTCGTGGCCGCCGAGCCTCGTGACGTTCCCGGCTTCCAGGCAGCGAGTGGAGACGGTGCTGCCGATCGCGGTGACCCCGCAGCGCCGAGCGCTGGCGGCTGGCCCCGGGAGGCAGCGGAGGCCGCCTTGTGCAGCTCCGAACCGGCCGCCGCCCCCGTCTGGGCACGGTCACGTCCGGTGTCTGTCGGCTGACAGCGAGCAGTTCTGCCAGCGCTCGCGAAAAATACCAAAACATTCCCAGTGTTCTTCCTGGCAGTCTGTAACGAAGGGTTTCCCGGTGGCACCGCCGGGACGGAGCAGCAGTCGCCACCGGCATCGTGACACAGCCGGAGCGCGGTGATGCCAGCGCGGGAAGCAGCCGCCTCAGCCCGGGGCTGGAGGGGAAATCACATTCACTTCAAGTCAAACTACTCAAGCCCCGGGCTGCTGGCAGCAAAAGTCAAGACTAGTTTTCAGTCAAAGGTTTTTGTAAAAATTAGACCGCTAATGTCATGCTAACAAAACACGTCCCTTGCTCTCAGCACCTCGGTGTTGGGGATGACACGGTCATATCAGCGTTCCTGTAGCCACACATATCCGTACTCTTTAAGGCGTTTGACGCTTTTGCCAAGCTGAAACAAATCTCCAGGTTCTGGATGGCTGATGTCTGTACTGGGGATTAGTTCTGTCAAGCCATCAGTAACATCTTTCCAGGTAATGAATGTCCCAAAAGATTTTTCTGCTCACTTACATCTTTGAAATGTATCTTGTTTTATCTAAGGGTCTACATTAAAATACCAATAAAAGTCTCACTGGTTAAAGCAAAAGCTCCACATGAAAGTTCCCAGCCTTTAAAATGTCACCAAACAGTTCAAAAGAATAATTTTAAAGCATGATGGTCCACAAGAACCATTTTGTTCCCATTGATGTATTTTTTGGTACACAGCAATTTGAGTAGGTTTAGGGAACCTGATGTGAATTTACTATTCACTTTCAAGTTTTTATTAGTAGGCCTTCCCCCATGTACTGCAAGGCAGGTTCTGTTGATGAGCAGCATGGTTATCACTGAGGCTGTAAAATAAACAATCTAATGGGACCACTAAGATCTGCTGATACTCCGTTTTAGTCCATGTTAATAAAACCCAATGTGTAACATAAGTTACAGCACTAAAATCCATTATGTTGTCCACGTAGAGAATCTCCTTTGCTTAAGCACTAATGTTAAAAATTCATTTTTAACTCAACTATCAGAATCTAGTGTCAGTTTTCCAGTTGTTCAAATCCTTTTAGGTATTCCACAGAAGTGTGTTTTCATTTGTATCAGAAAGAATTTGGATTAGATGTAATGAATTTTTTTAAACCTTGGGCAGTGCCAAATTCAGGAAATCAAGGCTTTGCTTCAAGGTCTAGAAACTACACATTGTCTTTATCAGCAACAAAGGACATAATTCTTTGAGGATGTTACCAACTAAAGTTTACAGGGAAAGATGAGCAGTACATTCATAATATATTAACACTCAGCACTGCAGCTTAACAGGAGCACCAGATTCAAGCCCTGTTGTATAAAGAACTTAACAGCAGAGCAAGAACTCACCCTGCTGTTCCTACACTATGCTGCTGCTATTCAGCAGAATATTTTTCCTTCTACTAAAAAATAAATAATAAAAAAATAAAAATAAGGCAAACAGAATGTCATAATTTAGTTTTCCAGCAAGAGAAAGTGTTGAAATATGTGAGAAAGTATGAATAGTGTTACCAGATGTTTCTGGTAAAGCTGGAGGGATTTTGTTGGACAGTTATAACTCCCTTTGCTCTGTCCTCCTCCTGTCCATGGATCCTAGACTTTTATGGCATTTCAGTATGGAAAGTCCTCACCACTCTGGGCAGAGCTGCCATTTGCCCTTTCTGTTTCCCCCTTCTTCACTTTTCCCCGTGAAACACCTATCAGCTTTTCACACACAACACAACAAAAAATTACATAAAATTTCTTTTTCTCTCTCAAATATGCTCTTTCAGGAAGAACAATGGGAAAAATGCTCCTATAGACAAATGACAGTACAATAAAGTGTCTTCAAAGTCTATAGAGATATAGATTTATTTCTATAGCAATAAGGTTTATTTCACCCAAGCTCACTTTAAGAAACAAGAAAAAAACCACATTTACTACTTCACCCTTACCCCTTTCTCTGTCAGATAAATCATAAGTATTATTACACCAGTGTTTTTCAGCTTCAAGATCAAATTAGCAACATGAACTCTCTGTCAAACAAAAGGAACAAAACCCACAGGAATCAATGGGCACTCTCATATCACACTACTACCGGGCAATTAGCAAAGAGAAACAGAAGGATGACCGTGATCAGACTTTCACTAGGTAAACAAAGCTGATCTGTAAAATAGATTTATAAATAAACGTAGTTGAAAGTATCAATAGGAATTGTGTGTGCCATTTGGTCTTCCATTCACTAAGCACATTGATCTTTGCAAACATGATTCTGACTAATGAGCTGTGTTAAGTGGCTCTTGGTTCTTATTTTGTTGCTGTGTGAAAGATCGGGACTCACAGAAGCTGATAAAAGAAAAAAGCTTCAGTGCTTCTGCACTCAGACATCAGCTTCTCAACATAATCTCTAGAATAATTCTGAATATATATACTGAAAGGCTACAAATCCTGTTTAAGAGCTTGCCTGAAGTAGGTTGTGTCATCCCAAATGGAAGAAGTATCATGGATGCAGAGTTCCCAGACAGGGGAGTTCACTACAAAGTACTCTTTGAAAATACTCTGAAAAGTACCAATAAAGAATGCACCACTTCCAACCACGCAAGTATTAATTCAACCAGTGCATCATTTACTTGTTCTAAGAAACAAACAGCATGTGAAGATGCAGAAACAATTGTTTCAGCTTTGCTTGGAGCTTTCTTTGAAAACATTTCTGATGAAGTTTTACTGATTTAATTGGGTTCATCCAGGTATTGAAAAATAAGTAAAATTATTCTATCTAATTCATCTTTCAAAACAGATCACAAAATACAGTTTTCTTCCAAAAACAGGGGCACATACCAATTCCAAAACTGAGTATCAACAATGGTTCTTACAACAAACCATGTAATTCAGTGTAAAACAGGCCCCTTTTTTTAAAAGGTTTCTAGACACTTTGTATATTTGGCTCAGCAAAATTTATTTTTTAAAAAGTCTTTTGCTGCTAGGCAGAACAGAGGCATTATTTAAAAGGTGTATCCAGCAGACACACAGAGAAGGAGCTCCATCACTGGACAAACCAGGCTATGTTTTGATATCAAATCTGAATTCTGAGACTTGTTCTGGGCTTTCAGCAGTTTGATGGCAAACACCTTTTATAGGCTAACAAGGCAACTCTGTAACACAATACATATTGACTGGCCTGAGAAAGTTACACTGTTCTTTCACTTCAGTGTCAGCTTTGCTTCAACCTCAATAGTCATAACTTGACTTTACCTTTGTAACAGAGAAAATGGAAGAACTTTAGCGTGTATTTTTGGCAGCACTCCTCTTCAAAAATCACTGAGCACACATTGATTGTGCTCAACAAAAATCAAGGCAAAGCTTTGTAAATACCTGGAAACGTTCCATTCTGGATTTCTAAAGCCGCTTGCTTTGGGTATGATGAACAAATTGTCTTACAACAGTCTACACTGTACATATGGTTGGCAGGGAGGATTTGTAATCTTCTCAGCTGAAGACAGTAGCTTCATCCTTTTAGCTCCAATAAAAATACTAGAACTCCAATTATTCTTTGATAGGCAATTTCCAATTTCAAGCCACATCTGTTTAAAATTTCTTTTTTCTAATCCATTTAAGAAGTGTTATCACAACACTACAAAAAGTGATGGAAAAAGTAATTTAGTGTTTTGCAATGAAAAACAAACAAAAAACCCTTACAAAACCCAAGATATGTAAGAGAAACTGCTAAACACAAGGAAATAAATGCAACTCAGTACAAAGTGGGGAACACGGCAGCCTTGAGTATATAGTACCTCACACACACGGATTCCTCATTACTTAACAATCATAAACCTGTGCCAGAACAACGACTTGCCACAGTAGTTTTCTTTTAGAGGTCAAAAATTAAGTTAAGTTGTGAGTGATGTATTGTATTTATTTTTTCACATTGTTTGCCTTGTTGGGAATGAATATGTATTAGATGCATTTATTTCGTCACCATTTCACAAACCACAGGCTGGACATTGGTGATGAAACACAAGTACTCTGTCAGCTTCCAAGTGAATGTCCCTATGGACCTGCAGCTGTCCAGCCACAGCACAGCTCACTTCTCTGAGGCTTTGTGAGCATTAATTATCCTCTGCCGTTTCTCCCGGTTTCTGAGCCTGTTTTCTTCATACTGGAAGACAGATAAGGAAATTAATAGATCAGCTGTTATCATTAAACAGATATGTCAAATTTAAAACTCTAGAGAGCATTTTTTTACCCAGGAACAGAAACAATATATTTCACTGATGTGTTAGAAATACAACTCTTGTTAATATCTACATATAGGTTCATTTTTACTTTAAAATTAACATTTATTCCATTAAAATACAGGTTTCTAAGTTTGAGGTAATTAAGCTAAAGAGTATTAGAACATTCTAATAAAGACGATTCAGTTAATCTTAAGGAGGAACTTAATTATACAGTGATCTAACGTATGACAGCTACACTTCACACATGAACTAGGAAAAAAGTTGCACTGGTGCTATTCTAGAGCACAGGTCAGGCTCTTTTCCTTTTACAGGATACTGATTAATGTGTGTCTGACTTCTGAAGCATGAATTTGTCATCACAGACTTGGTCTATTTTTGATCCTGGTCATTAATTATATGCACAGATAAAGCAGGATACCAAGATGAAAGGAACAAAGGCAAATTTGGATTGAATGAGGGTAAGGCATGTGGGGATTTGTAATGGTTTAAACAAGAGCCACAACAGAGGCAGGACTCCAGTGTAAAACAGAATCTAGAAAGCCTTCACAGTATACATGTATAAGACCACCATGCTTTCAAGTATGCCCCTGCACTAGCAGAAGCTTGAAGAGCCTCTCTTTCATTGCAAACAAAAAGGAAACATTTTCATGGCTCAAATAAATGAAAAATTAAAAATCAATGCATCATTTAATATGTATTTCATGAGAAGCAAATTATTTTTGTCCTTAGGTTAGAGCATATATTTGTTCAATTTTTTAATAATTGGTATCAAGAATAAAACCCAAGTAAGCCACAAATATTCAATTCTCTATATAATGTAATAAACTACTAAAGAAATTGATTTTGAAAAGGATTTGCAGTTTTTCATCCATTATCCTGATTGGTCTATAACTGAAATAATGACCCGAAACATTACTTAACATTTACAGAATGCTTAACTTTTTCCCTTGCCAATATTTAATTTTTCAATAACTCATCCATGTTTTTATGTAGAATGAGAACAATGGATCTTTAAAAGCTACATCTGTACCTATTCAATATTTCTGAACAACCTTTCAGGGGCTTCCTAGTAATGGCATATCAATATAGGCACATTTTAAGAAGGCAGACAAATATAAACATCAAGAACTCCTTTAATGTAAAGGCTTCAATGGAAGAAAAAAGTAAGAATAATAAGATTATGTGGAAACTTTTTAGTATGGTGAAATTTATGTCAAAATTAGAAAGTACAATTTCAAGTTAAAAGGTGTGTGAAATGTTCATTTATATGTTCTGTCATGTAAGCACAACCACCATAAATATAAAGAACAGTTGACACTCTTCTGAAAATGTGCCTATTAAGACAGTTAATCCACTTAAACTCCCATAGTCTTCATTCCTTCCTATCTGCAGATGTAACACAGCAATATTTCCATTTAGGACCTAACTCAGCAACTCATTAAGTACTTTCAGTCAGTGTAACTGACTTCAGCTTTAAGTTTTACTTACACAGAAGTGACCATTACTGCTTTCTATTTAATTCTGTGCAAATACCACTACTAAAAAAATTTAAGAAAAAAGTCAGAAGCAATCTGTGAGGTGTCAGTTCCTATCTGCAATATTTGTTTCATTAAAATGTGTTTGCCTATTTTTGTATATCAAAAAATACACCACACCATTTGTTAATGCCAGATTTCACTTGACAATTTATCCAAAAAAGCTTAAATTTGGTCTCAAGTGCCCACACCAGAATGTGCTTACATTTATTAATTTGTACAACTTGGTAAAAAGCAACTCTAGTCCTCTCCCATTTTTTATTAAGCATTTAACCCACAGGAAATTTATTCCTTACCTCTTTTTTTAAGCACTTGCGCATCTCACGGTCAATATCATTGCAATGACCAAAAAACTTCAGAACATTGTGCTGATGAGTTAAGGAGAAAAAAAAAATTACAATTCAAAGGTTTCTTCCTCTGAAACTCTAAATTTATTTCAATTCATTTGCATTTTTCAACATATCCTGGTTTTCTTTTCCTTTCCCTTTCCTACGAAAAGTGGTGTTTGGTAACTTTTTTCCCCAAGCAGGCAGAAGTTTGAACAACTCACTTGAGCCACCCCTACCTTGCTGAAAGTTGAAGGTACTCACCATATATAACCAGACTAAAGGAGGACACCTAAGCTGAAGTTGTTGTCTAAATGCAGAACGTACATTTTATTGCTCTAGAAGTCAGTCTCACAACTCTCACTCACACTAGCTTCAATAATGTACAAAAAATAAATATTCTGAACTCCAAGTTGTGATACAGAGGCAATGTTCTCCCTGCTTTAGTTTTCATTATTTCTTCGTGACCTAGAGAGGCAAAGGAATCACTGCTCCATGATCCCAGCTACATGAAGAATGTGGTGTTGGTCCAGAAGATGCGGGCACTAGGTTCAATTGAATGGAACATTAGAACCAGTATAAAAAATCTCTCTGGATCTTGAGGTTAATAAATAACATGCACTTCCCATCTTTATGGCACAGCTCAACTGTGGGCCTTACGCAAATTTAAGTGTTCCTTAGTTTCTGAAAAACTGCAGGCCTTGTCCTCATGAGGGCTCTCCACAGCTAACATGATGATATTCACCATAAAAATCTGTCCTCTTAGCCCAGACTTGCTAAAGCAATTCCATACTCTCAAGCATTAAACCACTCTCAGAATGCACGGTTTTAGAAGGACTGCTTTTTCAGGGGGATGCTTGTGCCATGTCACAGGATCTCATGGCACAACCTGGCAGCAGAGCATCCAAGTGATTTAGAAGACCTGAAGGAGGGGGGATTTAGCAGATATTTGCAGCTACACAATCAATGGAGACAACTCGGCCAGTCTTGCAGACAACTAATGAATTTAAATAAAAAAGACCGTGAAGAACAAAACAGATGCGAATGAAGTCACTTCCATATTTCAGAGGGAAACCTATGTGCATTTCCATGGCTGACCAGCAGCTGGGTGGATTTATACAAGTGATACAGGAAGACTATAAAGGATTCAAACAACGAACAAGATCTCAGCCAACAGAACACGACTGCAAGTAGGAGTGGGTTAATAAAGTTTATGACAAACACTTAACTATAGCAGTGCTATAATTAGCTTGTTTATACCTCTGTGATTTATAAAGGGCATCAGATGACTCTGAAGCAGTTGCATGGAATAAGTGGTCACTTTACTGCACACTGATCTTGCTTTTACAACATTCTCACTTCAACTAATACAGATTTAATTTTGTATTCTACTCTCATACCTGCATGTTAAATTTCAAGGTGAATGCTCACATTTCAAGCTAACTCCACTCTGAATAGTGCATACAGTGGGTTTAATCTATGTTTATTTAGCCAGATTCCTAAAATGTCAACTTCTTGGCTGAGATTACGAGGGAAAAAAAGAATCAGTTTCTCAAAAGTAGCTATTACATCTATTACAGTGCTACAATTGCAAGACAATATGCATTTCTTTGAGCTGCTCCTTATAAAAATTAGTCTATTTATAGCACATACTTGGCACCAGAGTGGAGATATTAAAAAAAAAAGTGACATCAAATAGGAATCCCATTAACCTCTCCTCACTAGATACAAAACTTGATATACAAGGCAGGTTCTAGATCAGGGATAAAGGAAATCAAATTGACTGTTGTGAAAATGGACACCCAATTAAAAATAATGCTTTTCATCCCTCAGGAATGGTGATTTAAATTGTAGATGAAGGTTCTCAGGACATTTTGGTGTTATAAGAAAACAGCAAGTAGTCACCAATAACTCATTAAGATCACTGACTTCAGATTTCAGTGACTTCAATTTAAAAAGAATATTTCAGTACATTCCCCTTGAATTTCAAATGAAAAGGTATTGCTCCCTTTCAACTGAGTGTGAAAGAAGTCATCGTCACCCTTTCTGTTCTGAGACTGCCAGCACAAATATCCTCTCCCAGCTGAGCTCAAGACTGACAAAAGTAATTCCTCTTCATGTAAAGATCAACTTCAAACAAAACCAAGAGAATATAATTCTGTGCATGACTATTATTGCTGCTCCTATCCCTTCGTAAATCAGATTAACAACAGATTCCTTTGAATCACTTGCTGCCAAGAAGTTCACGTGCACCTTCTAGTTCCAGTTCTCAAGGCAGTCTAATGAGCTACGTCATACAAGTCCAGGATACTTCTGGACATTCTTTAAAACAAAAAAACCCAAACCACAAACAAAAAGCCAGCCAACCATTACTTTCAAGTAAATCACTACTGCTGCATTCCTACTCAAAGCATAAAAAGCCCAGCTTTGTATGTACCAAAAAGCAGGACAAATCTGAATGTATTGTCTTCCCTGATTGGATTTGTTTTCATAATTATGAAAAAATAATTACAACACTTTAATTTTATATTACTTACATACTGCCTATTCTCCTCCTAAATGATGGCCATTTTATTTGGCAATCTTTCTGATACTATAGTACTTAATGTACAAGAAATGTTCTCAATTCTAGCTACTGAACACTTACCTACAACATTAAAGTTGCTGGGAAAAAAACCAAAACAAAAAAAAGAAAGAAAAAAGTTTCTACAATCTCTCAAATTACCTGAAGCATTTTTACGCAAATTAAAATTTCTGAACTCAGGAAAAAAGCGTAACTCCTCCCTTTAACACAACTTTCAGTTTTAAAGCTTGGAGATGTTCTGTACAGGAGTAGTGGAATGGGAAGTACCACCTATGAGATTCTATCAACAGACTGCAGTGGGCTTATGTTTCACAATACTGCATTCCAAGTGCCAACAAAAACAAATTGCATGTTGCTGAAGAAAACCAGTACAATATACTTCCTGCAAATGAATTTTAGTATTAAAACTCTGCTCCCTTTGCTGTTGTAATTTAGAAATCCTAACAAAGTGTAGTGCTGAAAATGTTTCCTAATGTTACTTTAGCTACTTTAAAACCTTGAAAAAATGTTGTTATCCTTCTTTCACTTAAAATGTCTTCTCTCACATTTTTTGAATTATCAGCCTTGTTTCTCATCCTGTAATGGCTTTTGAAAATAAAAATTCACAATTCTGCTCAAAACAGTAAAGCTAACATTTGTATTGTCTTAGAATCTAACTAACTGCATTAGAAAAAAGTATTGGCATCACAAGTGAATGTGGAGGTGAAAATATTGTAGATTGCATGTAGTGGTGTAAATCAGTCTTCACATTCATAGTGAATATTTAAATGTATTTTTATCTCAGCAGAAACGATGAAATTTAACTTTTTAATGCACAAATACAGCAAGTATATCTCTACAGAATAGCTATTTAGAGTATACTGGGAAAGTAATTAACAACATTGCAATGATGCAGCAGAAAGCTTTCAACGCAGGGGCCAAATCTTCTACAGCTAGAGATGCAGAAGATGTAGACAAAGCAATTTTTAAAAAGGCCTTTAAACAAGTGAGATGACGATTCCATTATCTTGAAGCAATGAAGAGCCTGGAGAAGCCTGAAGAGCCTGAAGACAATATAGCATTTCACATCCTTGAGTAGGTGCCTATTAAGAAGATGGAAGTCAAGCAGTAATTCCCAATTAGCTCTCCAAGCACTGAATGTCACACACGAGGCTGTTGGGATCCCCATCAACACATGTGCTTATAACCACACTGAAGCATCTGCCCCAGGGACAGCTGGAATACGGAAATGCCATGAGCATACAAAAACAGGGCATTTGAAGCTGATTTTATGATTGTTTTTTGAGGGGCACACAGAACTAAGAGGTGCACAAGCTATTTCAGTCCTTAAAATAGGTCCCTAAGTGTTAAGCTGTAGCACAGAAAATTTTCAGGTATGTTGTATTTCCTCAATAAATCACTGGCAAGACTTTACATACAGTCATCAGATAGCTCTTCAGTGAAAACACACCAGCTGTATTTCATGGCTGTTCTGCCTAGAGGAGGGTTTCTCTTCATGATCATATAATATCATCACTAATTTATCTGACACTCATTTCCCCAACCCACCCACTCTTTTCTCTGCTCAACACTCCTTACCTCCTTGTGACACTTCTTGAGCAGACTGATAATTAGGTTACACTCTTCAGTGTGCAGATGAGGAGACAGGTCTGGATGCATCTTTAGTTAGAGATGATTTTAGTAGCACAAGGACTAGAATCTGAGAAAATTTCCACCTGCCAACATTAAGATAGTGTAACTAGCAAGTCTGATTTAACACATAAGGAATTATCACAGTGTTATTTTAACAAAAAATATTTGAGATCAAAATGCAGTTTAATCGTATAATTTATATTACATGGTTACAGTCATTAAACCCAGTACATATCTGATCTTCTACACAACCCAAATGTTAACAGTCAACTAGAAGTTTATAATCTTGGCTATCACAGACATAAGCACCCAGCTGGGATTTTAATTTTCAGGGACTCTCTAGCAGCATTAATCTTTCTTGAACTCCAGATTATCTTTTCACTTTCCTACTTCAATTTTCTGCTTTCCTGCTTTAAAAAGCTAAGTGTATGTGATTTTCTTTCTACCTTCTACAAAGATTGCAACAGGAAGCACAATGCTATTTCATTCCAGCACTCTGAGAACTGGCATCTTTTTTAGTTATCTACACGCTTTTTAAAAAATCCTAATCCAGACACTGGTGACGCTTTAAAAATCAGTATTTAAATCACTTCATCAAAACAGTAATGATATTTTTTTAAATCACTCAGAATTGAAATGTCCCTTCTTGCAAGTCCATGCTTTTCCCTCTCGCTCTTTTGCTGTGCTCCTTTGAAAAGCAACTGGACTGGTCTTCTACGTGAATCCCCCACTCTGTCAGATAGCGGCAGGAAGCACTTAGGTTTCCCTCAAGTTTTCTCTCTGGAACACTAAAGGGGAACACCCTTTCCTGCAGGGTTCTGTGGGGAGGGAGCAAGTTCTTCAGCGGAAATGGATTGAAAGCACCATGTGACAGTGGCTGAAAGAAGTTGACATCTTTGTTCAGGAAGATCACCAGGAAGGGGAGGAGAAAAGTCCAGTTCATACCAGGACAAATGGGCTCAACTTGGCAAAATTTTGTTTTTATGGCCCATACTGCCACTGAATTAAGAGAGATGCCTGTTGGTTTGTTTGTTTACTTAGTAACCTGTCATTTCCCTTCTCCCAAAGGGACCACCTTTCCAGTTGCAATATATCAGGCAAACAACTACAACTTGTACTAAGCAGCCATCACTGCTTAACACTCCTACAAGACAGACCAGACAAATACAAGTAGCCAATGGACAGATTTTACAATTGTAAAATCCCAAAATTCAGCTGAAGTGCTGACAGCTATAATCTCCGCTGCTATTCCTAAAATGTTCAAGGAATACATTTGGCATGAAAGAGCCACATACACTCATATACCCAGTACTTCCCATCATGTGTTCAGCTTAACAAGAGTTAGAGTCCCACAAGCAAACTTAATTTTAAAAATCCAAACATTTAAAAGCCTCTTGAGAACCATGAGAATATGTTCCACATAGTGGTGTAGTGATTTCTTCCAAAACCTTCCCCCAGACTATCTGGAAGTCTAATGTTACACGACACTTACTCTTAGCACAGAAGTTGTTGGAAACTGTACAAGTTGCTTAAGCATTCTTTTCAACAAATTAACAAATGAACCTTTAGAAATATGACAGCAGGAGCACGACTGTAACAGCAAAATGATTAAGAACCCTGCTGTGTTATTGCCACCAGCTTTTGATTGCATGCCACACAAAGTCAGTATGTTTTAAATTTATCAGTAGGGCTTTTTTGATAGCTCTGGAGTTAGCATTCCCCTGAGAGCGTGACCTGCTCAATGGCTGTGTGTTACTTTAACTTGTGAACCCAGATGATTATTAAAGCTCTTCATCATTCAGCCTCTGCCTGCGCTTCCTAAAACTGTCATCCGAGCTGGCACCCTCAGAAGAAAGCAAGAGCAGCGTCCTAATGAAACAGGGAATGTACATCAGCACAGGCCAGGAAGTCAAACGGGGCATTTCAAGAAAAGATTCTTATTTCTAAACTAAGATTAGTAATCACTGCCACTGTTTACAATATTATTCTCAGACTGTGGATGAAAGGCACCAATGCCACAAACAGAGGGGATGGTGTGTTTCATCAATTAAAAGCTTTCTAACAACTCCAAGGGGGATTTCCAGTGGCACCTCTTGTAGGATAGATGCTACAAATCACAGGTGTTAACTGTCACACCAGTTCATAGATCGGTACTCCTGACATTTTCAAATAATATTCTAGTTACCAACTAGCATTAGTCAACTAGTATTAGAATGTTTCAAGTTCAATTAATAGCACTCAGTTCATGCAGGCTGCAATGGACTAAGTAACAAAACATTTTTCTGAGTTTCCCGGGACCCTTTAAGCACTTCTGAAGTTATGATGGAGAAGTGTTACCAGGGCTAAACATTAAACTAATGTTTAGAAATGTCAGATTAGACAGTGATCTATAAATGAGCAGGGAAGGCTAGAATCTTTTTGCTGGAGGGGAACAACTCTGACAGACAAAAGAGTTTCAAGTGAAACAACAATGCGTGTGAAGAAAGGACACTGGTTTCCTTAGTTACTTTTTAATAACATTCTACTGAAAAATAAGAATTGCAAGTTGCCATCTTACCAGAATTTAAGCCCAAATGGACAGAATTTTATATATGTGGTAGCTCATAAGGAATTGAAGTATAAAAGAACATTGGGAAAACAAACGAAAAAAAAATCTCAGGACAAAATTGTGAATAAGCAATATAAAATTTCTGTACAAGAAATACTAGCAGTGAAGTAAAAGAACAATATTTAGAAAATACAGAAATTGCTTTAGGACTGCAAAATGCTAAGCAAATGTTAATATCTGCACTGAATATTTGGAGAGAACTAAAGAAATTATCTCTTTACATAACGGCACTGACATATTTCACTGGTTTGCACAGAAATGTTCTGCCCTTTAATGTGTTTGATATGAGATTCAGTGCAATTTTTTCTTCCTTGTTAAAAATTGCATTACATAGGTATCTCAATGATTTGGTTAAAATACCTTAAAAATGCAAATTTCTGTAAACTATTAGTCTCTGAACATAGAAGACATGGATAAAGATACTTAATCTTTCAACTTCCGAAACCAGTTTCTAAATCTATGCTATATTTCTGGGAAAAAAATAATTAAGAAATTGTCTCATTCCAGTATTACCTTCTGTCTGGTTTCTCCTTAAGCAGGGAAAACACAGGATATTCTAGCTTTATGTTTTCCAACATAAACCAGATTTTTTTCTAAAAAAATCAAAAGCCTAAAGCTGGAAATTCTCTGCGAATGATACTGAACTTCCAATACTAATATTTCTGTTTAGAAAAATAATGAGATAATTCCTTGTGTAAGCAATCTTGGGACACCAAGCATCTCAAATTTCCTAATAGCAATCAACATATAAATTATCAAGATGTGATACTCATCCCTAATCTGAAAATTGATCTATACATGTGTTCAATACATTAAATATTTAATATTAATTGCAAAAGGAACCTACATGTACTACAGAATTTAAATAAAACTGCAGACACCCGGGAAGTAGGCAGACCCAAAAGAGCACGGAAGAACACTGTGGGCATTTCATATTTGGCACCAAAATTTAGGATAAAGTGCTCATTTCTCTCCACGTGCCAATTTCTCTTCCGGACTTCCTTAAGGCAAAAGGCAGCAAAAGGACCCAGCTGGGTGGAGAAACAAAGGGCTCGGTACATTCCCACTTCTTCCCAAAGTGTGAGGTCAGCATGCCAGGAACCCAGGGAAGGTCCCTTCTTTTCTCAGAATCTCCCATAAATATGAACTAACCAGCTCCCTGATGCAGAAGAGAAACTAAATTAGGTTCCTTCAGCTTCGCTGATTAGCCTAATGCTTAATATTTCCATGCTTGAGGGACAACAATGAAGGGAAGGTTTATATCTAGGTAATTGTTTCCATAAGATGCTTTTTCCATATTTAATTAAAACATGTTAGAAGCCTACTTTTTAAACCGAGTTCTACTATTTTCCATAAGAAAAGAACACAATCATTTTTTTTTTAACTTTCTAAAGTCAATGGTAAAAAACCCCCAAACCACATGAATTCACACACTGTTCAGAAAAATGACCTCTTAAAGCAAAATGCAAATCCTCGTTTAGCAACGCAGATGATGAAATATTACACCTGAGCACCTACATTGCTAATGATGAAGCTCTTTAACGAGAACACAGAACTCCGCTTTCTACAGCGCCACAGAAGACAAACATTTGCTGCAAACACTCAAGTAACACCCACAAGGCGGCAGCAGGACCGTGCAAACCACAACAGGGACTCACAGCAGGGAGGGGAACAAACCTGCGATTCCTCTGAAGCCACTCCACTCTGCACGTTTAACATTTATTTTTGCAGTTAAAGTCACTGCCTAACCTGAGTAAGACAAAACGCCTGGAGTTCCGCATTCTCAGTTACACAGTCTTGTTCTGTTCGGTGTTTGGAAATAAATATTTACAATCCAAACAACTTTTTGCTTAGTCAAATCCTTTCTGTTTTCTCTAAGATTGTACGAATTTATAGCATAGAAAAAGGATTCAGCTCCACACCTAACAGGCTGATGTTACCTCAAGGTATCATTCATGGCACTTCAGCAGAACTCCTGCATTCCTAGTGTTATCTCTCATACACAATTTCGACAACAGCTTTGAGTACTCAGAGATCAGTGAAATGAGAAATCGCAGTTGATGCACATCATTTCAAAACCCAAGGGAACTCAAAACTCAAGACTTTGTTTCTACCTTTCAATAATATCATTAACATCTTCCAGATCCGGATATTAAAGTGTCACACTGTGCTGCTGTTCTTAAGGCTGTGATTAGGCACATTGACAGTAAAGCCACACTGTCCAGCATCTCCAAGAAATTTAAAAATCCACTTTAATAAACAAAGCTTAGCTAAGTCTTACTAAATTTACTCATAATCTCTTGAATTTTGGTCTCTGAAACTATGCACTGGTTTTCCAACATTACTTATTAGAATGGGGGGAAATAATTTAGAAACATATATATGAAGACTAGAAAGGAAACAGAAAAAGGGTGAATTATATCTACTTCTAGATCTATTTCATTATGTAGAATGCACTTACTTTCCCTGGACGTAAAGAACAATTTTTTTTAAATATTGATAAATAAGATTGATCCCGATTTTATCTTTTTACACCACCACTTTCTGCCAACAATTCAATGTCCCTCATGAGCTCACCTGCTACTTTTAGTAATAAGTACCTGATGAAACTACATCATACCTGATTTCATACTTAGCAAAGCAAGTTAAAGTGTTAGTCCTAAGGAATAGAGCACCAACTTGAATATTAATTTCTACAATTTTATTTAAGGTGATCGAGTAAATCACAAGAAGGCATTTTACACAAAACATCAGCAGAGTTTTGGGACATTTAGGGGGATATTTTTATTATAACATACTGCCAATACCATTGCACAATGAAACACTGTATCACAGATTACTGAAACAGTCTCTTCCTATTCCTGCTACACCTTTCCAGTATATACAGTTAAGAATAACAAGATCCAGACAGCAAAAAGTAAAGCAGTGTCTAGCGGAAGGTGTTCCTGCACGAGGCAGGAGGTTGGAATGAGATGATCTTTGAGGTCCCTTCCAACCCAACCCATTCTACGATTACATAAGGACATGGTGCTGTAACCAAATTCCTGTTTTGCCAGCTGCTCCTGTACTTCAGCTGCATCTGCTAGACCAGACTTCATTCCATCTCACCTCCACTTCATTAATTTCCCAAAGAAGAATATTATGAACCTAACAGAATCTTCTCGCTTACTGTAAAATAGCTTTTCCCCTTCAAAGAGAGAGAGCAAGAGGATCACATGTCCATGTTGGAAAAGACGGGCTCTGACCCCTCGAGCAGCCCGATCCCGTGACGAAAGGCAGGTGGCACTCGGCAGAAAGTAAACACTGTTTAGTAACACGGTTCTGCCATGGGGTGCGAGGGGCTAGGACAGCTGCTGTTCCCAGGTTAAGGCAGGGGGGGTCCCACTGAACCAGCCCGCGCTGTCCGCAGCTCCTCACTACTCCGGGAAGCCTTAAAGAAGAGACGGGACACACAGACACAGGAAAAGCAGCTTACGGCGGCCACAACGGAGAGACCCCTGATCCCGCTCAGAGCTGCCCTTCCAAAGCGCTTCGGGAGCCCTGGGGGCCGATGCGGGGTGAGCGGAAGGTCCCAGAAGCCGGACCTGAGCTCGGCTCGGCACGGCCCCCCCAAGCCAGGCGGTGGGAAGAGAAGAAGGCAGCGGGAGAAGGGCGGGGGGTGTTTCCCTACACACCCTCTTTTCCCTGAATTTTTCTCCTTCCCGCTGGCTCTGCCCGAGGCCGCCCGTCACTCACCCCGGTGCAGGGCAGGCGCGGTCACTCGGGAGGCCCCGACCGGAAGCCGCCTCGGAGCGAAGAGCGCGCACGGCGCCGGCGCCGGGGCGGGTCGGGGCTGTAGGCGGGGAGCTCTGTGATTGGGCGGACGGGGCACGGCGCGGGGTCTGATTGGTCGGTTCGAAAGGCGGGCGGCGGGAGCGGCGGGAGGCGGCCGGGCCGGGTCAGGCCGGGTCCAGTCGGGCACGGGGTTCTGCGCGCTCGTGCCCGCCGTCTGAGGGCCCCGGACACTCATCGGGCCGGACAGACAGCAACAGCCCTGGGCGGGACCCAGCGCCCCATCCCTCTGCACCAGGCCTCGGTCGGTAAGGGAAACTTTTAAGGGCGGGACGTGTTCAGCTTGAAGAAGAGGAGACTGAGGGGGGAACGCATCGTAGTGTACAACTTTCTCGTGAGGGGAACTGGAGGGGCAGGCAGGGATCTCTGACGAAGGATCCCAGGGAATGGCATGAAGCTGTGTCAGGAGAGTTTAGGCTGGGTACCAGGAAAAGGTTCTTCATCCAAAGTGGGGGTTGGGCACTGGAACAGAATCCCCAGAGCAGTGGTCACAGCACCAAGCCTGACAGAGTTCAAGAAGTGTTTGGACAACACTCTCGGGCACCTGGTGGAATTATTGAGGTGTCCTGCGCAGGGCTGGGAGTTGGACTCAGTGATCCTTGTGGATCCTTTCCAACTTAGGATATTCTGATTCAGTGTCTACATAAGTTATTGCACGTATTTTAACTTGCCACTGTCTAATTCTGTGGTAGCGCTGCACTTAGGACGGACAGCAGTGTCAGCCAGTTGTGCCGAGGTGCAGCTTTGTACATCTTCGAAGGGAGCAAGTCCCCTGAGCCTGCCTGTGGCTTGGTCTTATCTTCTTTAACCTTTCAGCTTTCCAGGTGCTTCCATCATGGATGAAACTGTGGCTGAGTATATCCGAAGAACTGTGCTAAAAATCCCAAGGGATGAAATCAAGACGATGCTGCAGAAATGGGGCTTTCTCTCTGAGGCACAGCTGCAGACTCTAAATTTCCGTCAGATAAAGGACAACATTTCTCAAGAAGTTGTTCAACTCTGTGAGGTAAATTCTCTCCTTCAGAAACTGTTGGTGACATATAGGATGCATGTAGAAGCATCACCAAAAAAAAACCATTAATTTTTGGCCACAACACAGCCTCAAATGGCACTTTGTAGTCTGGAAAAGGTAAAGCTGTAAATGTAACACCACTGATTTTGTCTGATCTATGGGAGTGTAGAATGGACCCATACTAAGTATGCAAATACGTGTTTTGAGCTCTAAGTTACATATGGTAGATAAAAGCTCAGTGTGTTAAACCTTTAAAAATGGGTGTATTTCTAAATTGTAAAATAAAGGCATTGATTGAGATGTCTACTCATTACATAGTCCTGATTTAAATCTATTTAGTGTGGATAATGACAGCACTAGTTTATATCTTTCAGACTTTTAATATTTTTTTTCCCTTGGCCAGAATTACTTCCATTCAGCGTGCTGTAAGCAACAAAATTATCTGATCTAACTCTGATTTTGGTGTACCGTGAGTCTTTATATATAATATCATAACCCAGATAGATTACTGCTATATCTTGAATTCTACAGCTATTTTGTATACTTCCCTTTAAATTTCATACTCCAAGATTAATTACCTGGAGTGTAGATCAAACTACAGGAAAGAAACTATTAGGTTATTCTCATAAAATAGCAAGTATTTTAAAATAGCATTTTTTCTGGAACATTTGTATCTGTAACAAATTGTCATGCAGTTTCTTAAAAATCTTTTCATGCTGTAAAGCATTAATAAGCAATAACCAATTATGATAAAACTGCTGACAGTGAGATACTAGTCAGTGTTGGGTTATGTCACAAATACCCATTAACTTTCTTTCTAATTGCTTGTAGATCATGCTATAAGGATTATGTTCCTCTTGCTGCCTCTGCAGAGGAACACTTAAACCTTGCTGAAATAGTTTCGATTATTGATTTCTCAAAACCTGGGACCAGGTGTGGTACCTCTGAAGAGAGTGTACATGCTGTGGGCTTCAATGCAATGTCCTTTCATCTACCAATACTGAGATTTTTCACTTGCTAAACAGTATGATCGAGCATTCTGGGCCTGGAGTTCACCATGCACTCTTGTTTTTTCTAGGAAAATTCTGCCGACATAAAGCAAGCAGCTGTTCTAGACATAATTTGTAAGTAAAAAGTGAATTAAAATGGCATTTATTTTTTTCTGAGTAAGTTGATAATGCCCTTAATTACACAGCGATTACCCTAGTGTGGTGCAGATGCATGTGGGGTAAGCACATCACATTTTACATTAATCTTTTTGGATGTGACCTCTTTTACAAAAAGCTCAAGCTCAACTAAAGTATATAACTCTTAACTGCAATGTTAATTCACAACTTGATTAGACAATAGTTTAAATCTCAAGGTTTCTTCCAACAGTCTACATGTCTTACATTTGAGTTTTGGGCAGTTTAAGTAAAACCCTTCCTTAAACATTGAACCCCAGGGGTGCCCTTTATTAGCTGCTCACTAAATTACAAAAGAACTTTACATCTCTTTTAATGAAAAAACTATTTTGCTTTTATGATTGCTATAAGTGGTAGTTTAAAAATGTTAATACATTGTATTGCATTATCAGATGTAATATTTTTTAAAGTAACCTCTCTATAAAAGCATTGTAAAATTCTTTGTTCCTTTAATTACTGTTTGATAGTATACTTTGTTATTGAGCAGTTCCTATTTTTCTTAGACAACCACATCTACCACAACAAAAGAATGTGGAGTGTTTACCAGATGAAAAAATCAGGTAAAATGTCTTTCCTTGCTGTAATCCCACAATTCTCAGCAAATTAGTGCTGTGCTGCCTCATATCCTACATTTTAAACACAAATGTAGTCTCATCTGGATTTTTTCTGTACAGAGATTAACATTTTACTGCAGCCTAGTATGAACTTTTCAATGGAGATTATCTTTAATGTTTTTAGAATACTTTCTCTTAACTTCTCAAGCAATTATTAGATATTAGCAACTACTAATGAAATATTAGTCTTTTCTCTGTATAGCAATAACAAGGGTCAGAATTAAAATACAGAATTAAAATACAAATTCTTTGTATAAAGGTTATGCACCTTCAACTTTTTCTGCTTATGATTTTGTTTCCACAGAACTAAAAACATCTCTAAACTGCTTCTTGTACACACAAATCTTATTTCTGGTTGGGTTTTTTTGTCTCATGTAACAGGAGAAGAATTGGAATATTTTGACATAACAGATTTCAAAAAAAAGTTCAAAGGAAGACTCCGGTCAGCCTTGAAAAATGTAAGAATAAATCCATTCTAAATTTGCTTCACAGCTCTGGTGTCACTATGTTGTTTTCATAAGTGTCCCTTACAGTTTGAGACAAAAATTAAATGGAATTATTCATTTGGAAATGATAGGAACTACATGTGACATAGGAAAAATGTATTGCATATCAGTTTCAGCAACTCCACAGTTATGCTGGAAGGAAATAAAATGTAAGTTTGTCTTAAAATGTGACTGGCTTCAAGAAAAGCAGCATGTTCATGGTTTTTTATCAAATCTTAGCCCAATTTGCAGGAGCCTTTAGTTGCTTTAGCTCACCAGCTTCATTTGGGCAAGGTAACAAAAAATGCCTCTGGCTGATTACCTGTGTCACTCCTTGACACCCAGTGGGTTCCCACTGACAACAGGAGAGGACAACAAATACAAATCACACTTAGCCAATCAGCTGCAGTTCACATCACTCTCTTGTAATAAAGTTTTGCAATATTTTGGGGTTTTTGTTTGGTTTTTTTCCTAAGTCAGCCTTCTTGAGTCAAGATAAAAAGTAAGCAAGGAGCAAATCAACAAGAATAGGAAAGGGAATGTTCAGACTTTTGATTGTGTATTCTTGAGCAGTGATAAATATTATATTCAAGTCTAAAATCACAAGTTGATCAAAAGTTTCCTTTCTCAAAAAATGGACATATTGGAATTATTGCCACTAGCCCTCCTTCTAAACAGACATCTTTGTGTTGTTTTCCCAAAAATCAGTGCTTTTGTAATAAGCTATTTTCTATTTTCAACCTTCAGAAGAAAATGTATGTTGACAGGAAGAAAAGCAATATTGGAGTTTGAAAGGTGATTCTTCTTTTTATCCCAGTTTCTGAGTTTATTGTTTTTCTCTGGAAATTTAATTAAATACAATTCTTATGACACTAGTGGCTTTTTTTCTTATTCAAGTAGTGGTACTAAATTATGTTTGGGTCTTGTGAACATAGATGTTAAAAGATAAGAAACTCTTTATGGATACCTAAATATGTTGGTAAAACAAAGCTTTTCTGTTTCTATCAGGTCACCATCACATTTAAGGAATATGAGGATAATGCAATCTGGATTAGAGTTGCCTGGGGAACACCATATAAAAAACCAAACCAGTACAAACCCAGCTATGTCGTGTACCATTCACAGACTCCCTATGTGTTCATTTCTTCCTCAGTGCTGAAGAGCAACTTGCCTCTGCTGTGTCAGGTACAGAATAAAACTGCTTAGATCCTGACTTCACCAGTCATGTAGAGCTATAGCTGGGTTAGCTTTTAAGAGGATGGGTAAACACTCCTCGCTTAACGTAATTTGATAAACTACTTTCTTTTTTTTTGCCTCCTTAGCTCATGATAAAAATGGGGCAAAACCCAAATCTTTGGACTGGTGCATTGTGAATAAACTCGGTTTATCGGGATTTTTACTGCTCCTGAATTTAATTTCTTAACCAAGTCTTGGGTAGTATTCCATTAAATTGTCTCACAGAAGTTGAAGAATATTAGATCAACACTGTTAACTTCAAGAACTAAGCATATGAGGTCATCAGGGAACGCTGTTCATTTCTATTAACTTGTGGTGATCAGCTTTGGTAGTCATTTTTCTGCTGTTTAGAAATTTCCTCAAATTTCTGTAGTAGTAATTCAAATATTTTATGATTCTGTTTGTTTATTTTTCAGCTGATAAGACTATGGGACTTAGCTTGTTAATACTGTGAAGGCTTTTAAATATTAACCTGAGCTTAGTAACAATCTCTGCAACATTTTTTCAGATATGAAAATCCTGCTAGTTAAAGGGCAGTTGCTTACCTTGAAACAAAAACATCACAATGTCTAGAGATGCTATGTTTTTTACATATTACAAACACAGTGATGATTAAGACTGATGTTAAAACAATTTCAATTTTTATTTAAAGGCCCTGATTGTTGCTTCCAATTACCATGACATCCGTGAAATGGAGCTTCGAAGTCATTCTTTAAACTCCCTTAAAGATATTGTGTTTAAGAGATATAGCCAGGTGAGCCACTTCACAAGTAAATCCTAAGATAAGTCTTGCTTTTTGTTTCAGGCCTAGTTCTCACCCCCTAGCAAGGGGGAAAATTCACCTTTTCCAAGACAGCATCAAGTTAAAATAATATTGAACTACTGAGGTCGACAGCCTTTCATGAAGGTAACATTGCAAGGGGGATGTAATTATTTGGTATCCCACGTACTCTTTATTATTGTTATTCCTGATGGCTAAACTCAGACTAAAATTTATATGAACAATTCAGTCCTAAGCTTTTTTAGTAGCATCCTTTCATTAGTCTTGCTAGAGCCATGAGTTGAAGGCTATTGGAATGGGTACTTAATCTGCTCAGCCATGTAAAACTTGTAAATAGGGAAATGTTCACAAATATCCTAAGACCGGCATTTTTTTTCAGAATTAGGTTGGCTTTCAGATTTCTAGTAATGGTCAAAATTTGGAAGATCATTCTTCCAGAATGAGAAATAAAAGGAAATATAATAAAGTTCTTTTCAGCTGGAGGTTCTGAAAGTAGAACTGAACTAAAATATTTTTTTCCTCTCTCTCTCTCTCCATTTAGAACTTCCAAACTTACTCTCCAAAACCTCTGCAAGGAGGGAATTCAGAACCAGAAAGTGGTATGTATATTTGGAATGGAAAGGCAGTTTAAATGTCATTCCTGCTGGCTTGTGAAATGAGACTGATAAAAGGAAATGTACATATGCTCCATTCCCATCATGTTATCCATCCCTGGTGCCTTAATACTGGCTGGCACTGGGAGAGGTCAGTATTTCCCATGACTGGCATGGGACATGGAAAACAAAACCGCTCAATACCCAGCATCTCACATTAGCTTGTGTTTTTCTCTTGGTAAAAACTGAAGATATAAATAGTAGAGGCAACTACCTTATCCAAAGAAAGAGTGCAATGAATTCATTAAAACTATTTTCAAATTTTCATTGGTATAATCTGATCAGAAAAACAGTTTTGCAGCAGCTGACGAGGTTGTCTTTCTGTTTTCTTTTCCCCTGCAGCAGATATAAGGATAGTTCAAGAAAACAGAAGTGAGAAAGAAAGAATCCACAGACTGAATGAGGAAGTTTTTGGTGGTGGTCCCCAACCAAAACTCGAATTTGCACAATACAAGGTAGGAAAAGCAACCAATTTGATTTGGGGTTTTGTAATTTTAATGTACTGGTAGTTAGATTAAATTTCAAGTTTAAGAAATACTATGAGGTCTTTTAAATTTTAAGGAGGACATTTTAAAATAAATGCATTTAAAGTCTCTGTAAGAAACAGATTGAAATTTGGTCAGAGTTTTAGCTCGTGTTTCAGTCTTTCAGCCTTGTGAACTCAGCAGTTTGACCTGTTTTCCTAATAAAGGTAGACTTAGACCAGCAGTGTGTTTGAGCATGAGAAATTAGGGTTATTTTAAGTATATACAAAGCTTATGCTATGTATAACACCCTAACTGACTTCTCAATGATTCACAGGTTTTATTTCATGAACAGATAAATTGAAAATTCTAAGAGATACTTAATGTTCTACAGTATTACTGAACAAGCTGCCTCTTGCTTTCAGCAGAAAACTCTTTGCCACATGGTGGCACCCTCAGATTTTACTACAAAGTTCCTCGAGCTGGAATCATGTTGTCATTACCAGCTGGGAATAGTCTTATTTAAATGTTTAAATGTAATATGTAACAACATAAAAAAATATATATTCATTGCTTATACTTACTGGTTAAATTTTGTTTCAACAGCTTGAGACAATGTTTAAAAGTGATCCTAAAATGGGTGTTTTGGATAAAAAAGAACCATTCAGATGTTTGGTCAAGTTTTCTAGTCCACATCTCTTAGAATCACTGAAATCCTTGGCACCAGCGGGTAAGTGTTCCAACTCTAAAATGGAAGGAAATTCCAGAGTTTTTAAGTATTTTTGTCATCCCACATTTTGCTTGTATCTTGCATAAGGGAGCAACTTCATAGTTTGTTTAGAAAAAGAAACATAGTAGAATAAAAATGTTACCACTTTAAAAACTTACGTCTAAATATATAACAACTTATTAGAATTACTGGTTTGTACATGGATACTCAAGCTGTGGTTTTAGTTTTAGTGGTTTACTTTTGCATTTCAGTTTTAGAACAGTTATGAAAGATAAATAAGGGTTGAGTACAGCTGTAATTATCTCTCTCTCTCTCTCCAGGTATGGCTGATGCACCACTTTCACCACTCCTTACATGCATACCACATAAAGCTAGGAATTATTTTAAAATTAGAGAGAAAAAAGGTTTATTTCCAGAAAGTTTTGTAAGCCCTTAATTTAAAACTGATTCATAGAGAAATATGCAACTCATTTATTACTGGTATTAATCTAAAACCATCATAAGCTTTTAAAAAATAACTTATTCTTCGTTAATACCTTAAAGTTTTTTCCAAATTAGGGCTCTTCCTTGAATTATTTTTCCACAGCTGTCTTTAACAGAAGTTAGCCTTAACTAATAAAAAAAGCTAATTGGAAAGCTTAAACAGAGATGGTGGTTATTTTAAATTGAAATGTGATGACTGCTCTTAACAGTATTTTTAATAGTATTTGTGAAGTTAAAGCTTAATAAGACACAATAATAGCTGTAGCTATTCAGTTTGCTATCACAGCTGTAGATGGCTATGATATTGCAGGTGGCCTTTCATATTTTGGACAGAACACCTGCCCTGTTTGGAACAGGTGAATAGTCCCCTTCACATGGGTGAGGCTCCCTGGCTGCAGCCCCAGCACGTTTTTATAGAAGAAGAAGAATTATATTCAAAGACTATTACAGGGCATGGGGGAGAATGGACTTTTGGAATACAGATGTCAGTGATAAGCTTCCATCCAGCTTTAGGAGGTATTAATTCAGCTTCCAAAGTCTTCCTCACCAAGGGCAACGGCCAGTAACAAATACTTGAAAATCTGCCTGTTGCTATTAATGTCTTATGAAACTTTATCTTGGAAGAATACAATGAAAGAGGCAATATTTTCTTTTGAGGAAGGTGCATGTTTTAGAATATCTCAGTTAATTATTTTATCCTTCAGAAATCCTTGCCCATTGCCACTCTTTTTTTGGCTGGGGACAGAGATTATGGAATCAAGATGGCAAACAGCTTTGCATTGGAGTTCTTTAGAGCTGGTAAATGGTAGTGATTGTATAGATATTTGCTGCTTTTTTTTTTTTGAGATAGATTTGTTCTGAAGATTCAGTTAAAATGTACAAGTGTTTCTTTTTAATTCTGTTATCTGGATTGTTTTTTGTGCACTTAGTGTATGTAGAATTCCAATATACTTTCAATATCTCGGTGTGCAGAAGCAGCCATATGTCCAGAGGTTGTATGGGCATGTTTTTGTTTTTAGACTGTAAATAAATGTGTAAATTAAGTCTTACAAAAGTTTGTTTGGCCTGACTTGAAAACATTACTTATCATATACTGATTTTTGGTTTGGTTCAGTTTTCAGCACCTCTGTAACACACACATGGAAAGAGGTTTAGGACTGTCTGCTAGCAGTATGGATTTTAGGAATTCCACCTGTGTGATTTAAATGTTGATTTGACAAAATACTTAACATAATATCAGGATTCTGGAAGAATTCCAAGTTTGGTGTGATAGACATTAAGAGCTGGCTCTTAACATGTCTCGCTCATACTTCCAGGATTCAGATCCATTAAGATTCCAGCATGCATTTCATTCTGTGCAACTTGTTCTTCATAATGCTCTCTCCCAAATAATCTAAATGCCTGAGATGGCAGTGATTTACCATAAATGTAAAGTTCCCAAATGCTCTAGAACACTGTGAGTACCTGGCCTACTGCCTCTTGTTTCTGGGAAAGACAGTCCCCATCTTCTTTTTAACATCCCCTTTTTGCTATCTCTGATTTTCAGAGATGTTTCATCTCTAACTTCCTGTAAGCAGGGATGTTCCAGGAACTACGCAGCATTTCGACTTGTGTATTTATTAATTTGTCAGGAAACATCTGCAACTCTTGGGTTCCTACTTGCTGAGCAGGTGTCCCCATCAAGGTGAGGAGAAGGTAAGGCAAAAGGCGGAATGTGGAGACCAAACTTGTCATCCCCACCCCAGCTGGTCTCTTCCAGCAAGTTGGAAGTTTGGGGTTGGAGTAGGTGACTTTTAAAGGTCCCTTTCAACCCAGAGTATTCTGTGCTAACCCCAAGCAGCAGAACACAGGCAGCTGAGGGCAGAGGGGCTGCAGGAAGAAAACATGTCCTGGGGCTACACGTATGGCATAACTCCAACCCAATAAATGGTGTTCATCTTTTCCCTTAACTTGACCAGCTATAGGGGAAAAGCCTCTGTGTGTTGTGTTGATGATTCCAACATCAGTAAATCTATTCTGAGTTGGAAGGGTTCCATAATGCTTGTCAAGTCCAGCTCCTGGCTCTGCACAAAACACCCTAACAATCCCACCCTCTGCCTGAGAGCATTATCCAAATGCTCCTGGAGCGCCATGAGCCTGCTGCTGTGACCACTTCCCAGGAAAATCTGTTCTAATGCCCGACTACGCTCTGGATGAAGAACCTTTCACTAATATCCAACCTCATCCTCCCACCATTCCCTCGTCTCCTGTCATCAGCAGAGCAATCAGTGCCTGCCTCTCCACTTCCCGGTGCAACACAATAAACGCAGCCCCTCGGCCGTGCAGCGGAGCCGCGGGAGCGCGCAGGGCCGGGTCCCGTGCCCGGGCTGCCACTCGCGGTTGCCCCCGCGTGTCCCGGTGCCCCCCGTGCGCGGTGTGCGGGGTTCGCGCAGCGGGAGNCGCCCGTGAGGGACGTGCCGCCCGCCGGGGAGCTGGTGCGGCCCTCGGTGACAGAGCTGTCCCAAGTGCGGACCAACATCCTGTGCACCGTGCCCGGCTGCGGGAAGGTGCTGCCCAACAGCCCGGCCCTCAACATGCACCTCAGCAAGGCGCACCCGCTCCAGGTACCGCCGTGAGGCCGGGCCGGCCCCGCCGCCCCCTCCCGCTCGGCCCCTCACCGTGGTTGCGGGGCTCTGTCGTGGCGCAGCGCCGTGTTCCGCCCCGGGGCCTGCGGCCGGCTCCGGGCCGGGGGCGGG
>VXAZ01005267.1:2688321-2711947 GCA_013399875.1 Gymnorhina tibicen | reverse complement strand
GCGGCCGGCTCGGGTCCGGGTCCGGGGGGCGGCTGTGGTGTTGGCAGTGCTGGGGTTTGGTTCGTAGTGAGATTGAGGAGGGGCGTGATTCCCCACGCTGAGAAGAATTGGGATTCTTCCGAGAGATTCTGAGAGAATTGGTATTGTTCAGCCTGGAAAAGAGGATGTTTTGGGGTGACCTAATTGAGGCCTTCTAGAAGCTGAAGGGAACTCACAGAAAGGATGGGGACAAGAGCCTGGAGTGGCAGGACAAGGGGGAATGGGTTCAAATTAAAAGGGAGTAGGTTTAGTTTAGATATTACAAAGAAGTTCTTCAGTGTGAGGCTGGGGAGGCCCTGGCACGGGTTGCCCAGAGGAGCTGTGGCTGCCTCATCCCTGGAAGTGTCCAAGGCCAGGTTGGTCGGGGCTTGGAGCAACCTGGGACAGTGGAACGTGTCCCTGCCTGTAGCAGGAGGGTGGAACTGGCTGAGCTTTAAGGTCCCTTCCAACCCAAACCATTCTGTGATTCCAGATGGGAATAACGAAGTTTCTCGTTGTCACTTGTTTAAATTTCCCCTTGTGAAAGATCCCTGCAGGTCCATGTATAACTACACAAGTCTGAGTGTACACAGGCTGACCAGTCATGTTGAGGGTTCCTCTAAAATTACTTACAGAAAATAACCAATTTTGTACATTTTTGTAAACATACCACAGTTAAGAGTTCTTTGGGACTCAGCTTCTGTTGTTTTACTTGCTTATCACCTATCTTTCTGCAGTAAGACTTTAAAGCCCCACTTGTGAGGTGCTGTACAAACATGCAGCATTTCCTAACCTTATCAGCCGGCAAACCATCTCCATCCCAACGCCGAGGGCTGTTATGCTGGGGTTTTGTTTGTTTTTTTAAAAATGTCTGAGCTAAAAAAAAACCAAAACAGATGGATGCCATTTTGGAAACAAGCCCTCATTTCCATAATACTCCTGAGCTAAGCATGTGCTGGGGGGGAGGAGAACCACAGTTCAGCAGGCACACATTGAGAGTGGGCCTTTCGGAAAGTTATCCTCGCTTTTCCCAAAATCATAATGCCAAGTGTGCAAGGACAAATTGTATTCCTGGAAAACTTCAAGTGCAGCATTCATAGCTGCATTCTGAAAGTGCAGCCGCAGTGGGTGAACAATAAACATCCCTGTTTTGTGAAATGGCTACAGAGTTAAGCGCGGGTCACACGTGCTTTTTGGTGAGGAACAAAAGGAAGTAGTGTCAAGTGTACTTGCTGTCTCCTGTCTCTGGGGTGTTTTAATTTCATTTCTCATATGAGCTAACAACTTTATTGTGGGTTATGTGTTAGATCTCATGCGTTCGTGTAGGGGGAGGTACAGCAGAGGTTTAAAGTGTTCTTTCAGGTCAGCAGAGTCATTTTGGCTGTGAGCTGATGCTCTGAACATGCACTGCAGCTGTTGGGTTACGTAACTCAGGGTATGATGGGTGAGGAAATGCTGCTTTCTCACCCAGCTTGCTGTTAACCATGAGTGCCTTGTTAGAATTATAGCATACTCCATACACCTAATTACTGAATCTTGTGGTAGCTTGGAATAAATACTGAAATACGGATGGATGCAGATTTTCAGAAACTTCTTGACTTGTTTCAAGGGCATTGCAATTGACACTAAAATGTTGTTGAGGCTTAAGGGAGGCTAAATATTTTAGTATTGCTATTGACTTTTAAGAGAACTGATTCCCTAGATAAAAAGAATTTAGTAGATTGCATTTATTAGTGAAACTAGTGAAGACTCAACTTGGCAAATGAGGTGGTAAGAAGCTATTGGGGAAGGAGAGAACATAGTACTCCTGAAGAGAAGGGAGGATGACTTGGTTAATTTTCATTAATAAAAGCCAATAGAATGTTTTAATACCAAAACCTGTAAGGGATTGCTGTGGCAGAGGAAGGACATTTACATAAGAAAGCAAGATTACCCTGTAAAAACAGAGTCAAGTGCAGGAGTACGAGGTTTTAATCTTGTGAAGTGATAACAAATAGTTCAATCAGGTCTGGTTTGTAACAGAAATAACCTGAGGTGGGAAACACTTGAGAAACAATTTGGTCATACATGAATGAGCATTTAGGGTAATACTGCTGGGAGAAGGGCGATCCTAAAATATGGCAGAGGGATATTCTATGTCAGTAGTGTAGGGTAAGAATCTGATTCAAATAAATTGAAATGAACCCAGAAGATGTGTAGAAAGTAACTGCTAAGGGTGATGAATGGCAAGTGTTTCTGACAAAGGGAAATTAGAAGAATTTGGCTTGTTTGGCCTAATGAAGAAGATACAAAATGTTGATGCATAAATTTTTATATTTTGTCTCCTTGACAGAGGATAAGCCAATAAAAAAATGAGAGCAGTGGATATAAAATGACACTTAATATATTATGTTTAATTTAATTCTTTGGTCTTTTGGCTATATTATTTTATGTAAAGAAGGGAAGCTACTTCTGTATAGTTTAAAATTAATCTAGAAGAGTTCACGTAAAGGAGAGGTTTCTGTGGATTCTTGTGATAATAGGGAGGCTGTAGTTAGTGTGAACTGGAAAGGGTAGCATACCCTTAGGATAGGTTACTCAAATACTGCACTACCACAGTAGTCGTTATAATAAGAATAAATGCACTCTTTCCATGTTCTATTTAGTGAAGAAATGGCTGAGCTTCTGCTGAAAAAACCCCCATGTTTTAAATAGTTAGCTACAGTCTACTGCAACATCATTTAAAATTAATCCTTTGGAGTAAGCCTTTCTGGGGCAGGAAAGCAAGACGTCACTAAGTTCACCTTGACTAAGTCTGTAGCAAGGACTGTTAACTTCCCATTTTCCATGTCGCAAGCCATGTCCAGATTCCTTACAGTTCAAGTGTCTGCTTTGGGAGGGGTTCACTGGACCAACATCTACCCATATTTGTGGTGGGTGGATGTTGTAGAAACATGGGACATAAAATCAGATAGGTAAGGAAGGGAGCTGTGAGAATGTCTGAAATAGGACTGGGCAGGTGGGCTTTGAGAAGATGCAAGATTAACCGTTTAGAGCCATGAGGACTTCGGATAGGTCAAAACAAGATTACTGTCCATATATGATATCTTACATGTGTAAAGTATCTCTCAACTTGCCACAAGTAATTTGTTGTGGTCTCTGCCACCAAAGGCTATGTTCCAGCTGTTAAAAAAAGCATCTTACAGGTGTTTATAAATATTTTAAACACTATGTATTATTCTATACCTTCGTATTTCAGTAGTTTTAAATAACCTGACTGTAGTTTACCTGTTAAGTGCCTGAACATATTTCCCATATTGCCCTGTCAGCTGTTGGGTTGTGATATTAAATATAACAGACTTAATAACGTTTTATTGAGGAATTAGTAACTCAAATTGCCAGTTACTCAGCATATTGGTTTCATCTGCAGTGGGAGAGGCCAAACATAGCTTTGAGTTTAAAGACAGATCTTCTTTTCTCCTGAAGACTTTGAGACTGACATCTGATGAAAGTGTTCTGTGTAAAGTCAGGGTTAAAAAGTGGAATTAGAGCTGGAACAACTAGATTTCTTTGTGTTGTGTTCCTGTTTGGGGCAGTGGCTCTAGGAGGTACAACAATAGTCACCATGATGATTCAGCAGAGATAGAACAGGCCTGTTTATGAATGGGCGTCCAGAGGAAAAACTGCTGTACATAAAGGTGCTTAGAAGGTTAAAATGTTACATGAAAACTCACTTTTTAGAGAATTATTCCAGGTTTTCTTGATACAGGGGTGTGAGCAGTGAAGCCCTTTGGGCCCTGGCAGCTGAGGTGGGAGGACTGTTGTGCTCTGTGGATTCTCTGTGTTTGGTGTAACCTGTGTAAACACAATCAGTTGGACATCTGCTCAAAGAGGTAGTTAGGGAGTGACAGGTATGGAATCAACCTTCCACTGCTAACTGTGCTCACTGTCCTCTTGTCGTCGTGGACTACAGTAACTGGCTCTGGGGACTATGTTTGGCCTCCTGTTCAGTCTCAGGATGGAAGGAGACTCACAGCTACTCTAAGCATCAGATTTTAAATAGTTCACTTTTAATTTTTTGCATTAAAAACAGACACAGATGCCTAATGCTTCCACTGAGACCCTTTCAGATAGGGTATGTCTAGAGGTATATGTCTTGTCTGATTTCCATGCCTGTATCCTCAGTAGGAAGGGATTCTGTGTGGATGAACAATCTGGACAATCCCACTAGTATGTCCTTCTTACATGTACTTTGGAGGTCCTCTTTGAGCAAGTAGTGTTGCTTTCTTCTGTGTACGTGTGAGGGTCAGTGAGACGGCTCACATGGAAAGCCAGGATAGAGTGGTCACTTTAGTGTTTGGAGGGTCAGAATTAGCATACCAGTTGTTTCATAGACTTAAGTGAGATTTGGTTTATGATCTGAATTAAGTGGCAGGGCATACTTGGCATTTTTCATTTTATTACGAGTAAACTCTAAATAGTGCTATCAGAATTCCAGCATCAAGGAAGTGTTGTGTTTCTGTGACTAATCTTAATGGAGCTTCACATACTGTGCTACTAACCAGTAAAACCAGATTGAATCAGCAGTCTTGGATAGTATCTGTATGGAAATTTTTTTTGCCTCAAATAACACAAAACATGGGGCAAGGAGTGTTTTGGTAAAAGTAAATAGTACAGTACCAGTACTCCATAGAGCTTGTTGTAGTTGCACCTGGTAATTTTGATGGGATATTTGCAAAGTGGCATCCACATAGGGGAAAAGCTCCATTTAAACTTTCAAATCATGTAGGAAAGTGCCTCCAACTCATTGAGATGTGTAAACTCAATGAGCCATAGTTGATGTGTATTCTGAATATTGTCTTGAATATGCAAACCTGTAGAATTGTCAACTTCTCAACTGGTTCTTTTTCAGGATGGAAAACTTAATGCACCAATAAGGAAGGGTTTGAAAACTTCACAGAAATTCTACTGCTGTCCTATTGAAGGCTGCCCTAGAGGACCAAACAGACCATTTTCCCAATTTTCTCTTGTAAAACAGGTATTCCTGTTTCCTGAAGTATTTTCACACTGATTTAGTCCTGCCTCTGCTCCAGAGAGTATGCACTTTTGCATACAGGTATCAGCAGAACCTCTCAGCATATATCCAGAAGTTGGAAAACTGTATGCAGCAACTCCAACTGCACATATGATTCATGAGTTTGCATGTTTGCATGTTGATATTAGAGGACTTGAACATTTTTTGATCAGACAGATGCCAGTGTGTTCTTCTAAACTAGATCAGAGCCCCTCTCCACAAATTAAATAGATGGAGAAAGATTAAAGAAGAGGGGGGAAAAAATCACAGTAGCAACTCATGAGGGTTTAAACTGTGGCTGATGCTTTTAACTGCTTTTTCAAGTGGTCAAGGATTAAGAGCTTTTCTCTGCTTTAATATCAAAATGCATTTGTTCACTAGTTAACCTGTTTAAGAAAACCTGTAAGACCTGTTTTTGTATTAGTGAGCAAAAAGAGCACTGTGCTGCAGTTGGTTACCTGTGCTGAGCTGGGGACCCTGTAGGGAGCTGAGTGGCTGGCACTTGGTACCATAAATGAAAACAAAAAATTGTGGTGTTTGCTCTGGTGTTGACCTGTATGACTTGAGATTATTTGCTCAGTTATAGATCTTCAGGAGTGTGCACATGTTGCAGCATAGACTTACTGTGCTCTTTTGGCAAGGCTGATCTATAGATTTATTGATGTCCTCAGGAAACCTTCAATGGCATTAGGATAGGTAAATGTTTATCTGTGTTTTGAAGATGTGTGTAGCATCAGCAGATTTACAAACTTCAGATTCTCTGCTGACTTCTTTAAACTTATTTGTAGTAACGCTTTAAAAAAATAATTAATGCTACGCTTCAGCACTACTTAGCAACTAAAAAATTGCAAATATTTTCTCCCCTAACCATGATTTTCTTTTTTTAATCTTCACTGAAAGCTAATGTTTACTTTCCCTTGTGTATTCTAGCACTTTATGAAAATGCATGCTGAAAAGAAGCACAAATGTGATAAATGTAGTAACTCCTATGGCACAGAATGGTATTTGAAACGGCATATAGAGGTCTGTGGCAAGACTTTCCAGTGTACTTGTGGGTGCCCTTATGCCAGCAGAACAGCATTACTGTCTCACATTTACAGAACTGGCCATGAAATTCCTGCAGAACACAGGTAAAATTGAAGCAGTGAAATAATGATACATTCATCACCAAGTCCTGTGTGTCTCATGTGCTGCCTTTTTGTCTCCTTTCTGTTGATTAAACAGGAAATAGGATCATGTTGTTTTAGCTGCAAAGCAGTGTGCAGTTTCTTTGTTGCTTTTAGGAGTTTCTGTTTTGTTGAAGGCAGTGGTGATCATCTAATCAGTAAGATCTGGTTTCCCTGCGCAGAAAACAAAAAGTACTGATGACACTGCAGTGTTTGGCATAAATGTTGGTGGTTCTTGTTGCATCTGCTTTTTACAGTTCTGTGAGAGCAGAGATGATTTGGTAGCTGGTAACTGAGATGGGGAATGCAGTTCAGGTTATTTTCTTGTACAGTCTAGTCATCGTTGCAGTTGTTGGTGGATTTATTTTTTACTGCCTATCTCTGCATGTTTAGATTTATAGTTTTAACATGTACATTTCATAAAGGGCAATCTACTTTCTGAGGCCTAGCCTATCTGTCTTTGAGGTTCAGCTGCTGCAAAATTTAAGTTTTGTGTGAAGAATTGCTAATTTTATCTTCTATTTCCATGAGAGACCATTACCTGTACACTGATTTTAAGAGCTCTGTCTCTTCCATGCTCAGTCTGAGTCAGTGTCAAAATAACACATTAAAACTCTTCAAATCAGAGTGCTTAATGTACAAAGGGGAAGAAACCATCTAAACTTGCACCTGCATTTGGAAATAGGTCTCCATAAGAGGTAATCTTTATTCTTTTTTAAAATGAGAGTGAGAAATGACATTTAACAAAACTGAACTTCATGAAATCTTTTTCTATTTTAATCTGGATTGTCTTCTCATATCCAGCCTCATCTGTGACTTCAGTGTGTATTTCAATGCAATGACTCAAAAGAATGGAAGGCAGATGTTCTGTGTTTGAAAGACGTATAAATTATTGATCTCGTGTTCACAGGGATCCTCCTAGTAAGAAAAGGAAAATGGAATCCTCCGTACATAATCAGCAGTTGGCAGAGAAAGCAAATGAGGCATTCATCAATACACACAATACTGCTCCTGGCACTCAGGAATTGGAGTCCTCTGAAGTGAAAGTAGTGGCCTCTCTTGAAGGCTCCTGCAGTTCTAACTTCACGAACCAAATGCAGCCAAAATGTGCACCAAAGATGCTTTTACCCAAGCCCAAGGTGGCTTTGGTTAAACTTCCAGTGATGCAGGTTGCTCATTTGCCTGTGTATGTATCTGCAACGGACTCTTCTGTCAAACCTGCTGTAGTGGCTGTTGATAATCAAGGGTCAGTTGTAAGTACTGTTCATTTATTGCCTCAATCTATAGGAATCCTGATTCCAGCTCTGGAGGCAGAAACACTTGTATTTAAAGATAGTATGCCTGTTTCAAAAGTAACGACTTCTGGTGATCGTGAACCAGTAAGTACTGGTGTGCAAGTTGAGTTGGACAAAGTTACATCGAATAACACAGGGCAAGAGCTGGGGAATGTTTGTCACAAGAACAAAATTTCTTCAATAAATATACAGACTGACTTATCTTATATCTCACAGAACTTTGTACCAGCTGCAGCCTGGACTCCCAATTCTTCTGTGTCCTCTTGTTCTCAGACAGATCTGTCATTCAGTTCCCAGGTTTCATTACCCATCAGTGTACAGACACAGACACTGCTGCCTACTTCCAAACTGACTTCATCCATAGCTGCTCAGACTGATGCTTTCAGTCAGGGCTGTTTTCCAACATGTGGCATTTCCAGAGAGACTCAAACCAGTAGGACGCAGGACTGTATTGATGGAAGAGTACAGATGGACCAGGCTGTAACGTGCAGTGACATCTTTGACAATGTTCCTTCATCATATAACGTTTCTACTCACATTGAACTTCCAGAAAACAATTTAATGCCTGCAAATATAGATCAAACCTTGCTGCAAAGAAGTAGTTGCAAGAGCCTGAATCAGGATACAGTCAAGTCTGAATCCCTTATCAGCTTCAATACACAGACAAATATACTTCCACCTCAAAATACAACGGATAATCAAACCCAGACAATGGACCTGCTAAGTGATCTGGAAAACATCTTTTCAGGAAACATGTCTGGCCAGACACTGGATAATCGTGGCCTTTTGTCTGAGACGAGTTCTAATGCTGACACACATCTTCCATCTGGTCCATCGCAGAGCACAGGGATAGACTTTGACATTGAAGAGTTCTTTTCAGCATCCAACATCCAAACTCAGACTGAAGAGAGTGAGCTTGGTACCCTGAACTCTGAGCCAGTTTTGGAGTCACTGGACATTGAAACTCAGACTGATTTCTTATTTTCAGATAGTGCCACTCAATCATATAACTGCCGAGGCAATTCTAACTTCTTAGGCTTGGAGATGTTTGATACACAGACACAGACAGACTTGAATTTCTTTTTGGACAGTACTACCCATCTGCCTTTAGGAAGTATTTTGAAACAGTCCAGTTTCTCTATGAGCACTGACTCATCTGATACGGAAACCCAGACAGAAGTATATACGGCTACTAAAAATACACCTACTCAGAATATTGAAAGCAAAGTCCAGCTCAGTAGTGCTGAGACACAGACTATGGATAGCTGCTTTGAGAATCTGGGGAGTTTATTCCTTACCAGCAATGAAACACAGACAGCAATGGATGACTTCCTTCTGGCTGACTTAGCCTGGAATACAATGGAGTCCCAGTTCAGTTCAGTAGAAACACAGACCTGTGAAGAGCTGTGCTCCTTGTTCCAGAGCTCTGACAAGCCCAGCCACTGAGTGCTACATAATATAACTGTTTCCTGTGGTTTGAATTTAACTTATTGAGGTGGGAGAGATGGCTTTACCAAGTGATCCACTTTGCATTTTTGAATGTACTTGTCATGAGCAGTTGACCTAAGAGACTTTTCATGCTGAAGGTACTCTATTGAATATATAACTTTACATAAACTATGTGTGTATAAATAGAGGGGAAAGGGGGGCTGTAACGTGTTAATGTACATTTGAACCTTAAAAAATTATGTGGTGCCTATGTTTTTCCCGCAAACTTCTTTACAAAGCTGTTACTGCTTTCATCTAAGTGGAAGAAATTTTAAAGTTGTTCTCTATATCTCTCTCTCTATTCCTGGCTTACATGCAGGGTTCCATTGTGCTGGACCAAAACCCTGACCTGTTCAATTGAGATGCTTCCCTGAACTTACGGGGGAGGATTCTATTAGTGTAAGCTACTTCTGTTTACTTTTTTTAGTAGCTTGTATTTTAAATCCGGCATGAACATAATCAGCCCTATTGTCTTCTTTTACTTTATGCCTTCACAGCTCTTTCTCCTGCATAAGCTGACATTTTCCAAATACCTGTCCAAAACACTAGACACAGAGATTCTTGAATTGTTGAAAATATTTATTATTAAAAATGTGTGTAGAAAGCAGTATTTTTTTTTTTCCCTGAGTGGCACTGACGCTCTTTGAAGGGTAGGAAAAGAACTTGGAATTCGTAATTATAGGGAAAATTAGTATGTCGTCATTTTAGCTAGTGTAATAAATGGGACTAACATTTTTAGAGTCTTCAGAAGGGATTTGCTTAAATTATTTCTGTCTGTAAGATGTAAATGTTACAATGTGTGTGCCTCAGAGACTGGAATCATTTGATTTTGCTGAAATTCTCCTAGCTTTACTGAGATACAAGTTGAGAAATGTTACAGTGGTTTATACCTCTACTACCTTAACAGAAATCTTTAAAAATGGGTAATTAAATTCCTTAAAATACTCACCTTGACTCCTGTTTTTGGACTTGCTGCTTCCAAAAACAATTGGAATCCATACAAGAGAGCTGGGAGTTCAGCTCACGGAAGCCCTACCAGAATAGATCTATCTTGCTTTTGCATGTTGATCTGCAGCCCTCAGTTCCTGCAACTTTTAGAGTTTCCCTGAGTATAGTCAAATTCACACAAAACTAGTTTTTCAGAGAAGAAAAATATGACCTCTTGACACCTTTTTTTTAATGTTTCTGTTGCCCCTCATTCCACTGTTGGCAGTAATTTTCATTTGTATGAAAATGCATTAAGCCAGTTGTGAATGTATGTTGGAATTTGGCCTTAAGTAATTTTTATCTCTTACTACAATATCTGTGAAATGTAGGCCTCTGGTTTTGTCCTGAACAGGTTTTAGTTTCTGTAACCTTAAAGGAAAAGAGAAAACTCTTTGTGTCAAATTCCTGGGCCTGTAACAGACTTTACTCCTCCATTGTTAGAGGAGAGGTATTGGCTGCATATTTACTGTGCAGTCCAGCAGCAAATATATGTCCAAGCCTTAGGTTTTGAGGACTCCCTATGCTTTGTGCTGCATATTCTCAATTCAAGGATGTGGGAGTAAAATTACTCATCCATTGCAGCCAGGTTGTTTTTGTTGAAGATGAGCAATACCTTTCTTTTTTTCCTATTTTTTTCTTTGTCTTTCCTAATACTCTTTAAATTGCCATGGTGTCTTCACCTTTACTGGAAATAATCTCTTTAGATTAACCCTGAAAGTCACATTTTCCTTTTGAAACCCCAGCTTTGTTGCCTGTTTGATTTTTCAACATTTCTAGGTGTGATTTCAGACACTTCCAGTCTGGCTGAAGAAACTGCAGAATGGAATCTTGCAGTTCCCCAGGAGACCAGTAATTCTGCTGTGGGGAATGACCCCCAGGTTTCACAATGTCTGTAGAATTCTCATCTGAAGGGTGGGATATATTTAAAAAAGAAAGGCCTCACTTGTCATTTTGTTTGTTCTGAAGATATGACTGACTTATATTTACCTGCCTTCTTTGAAATTGGGAGATAAGATAAAGAACAAAATTAGGTTAATTTATTCTATTGCAATATCTTTCTGGTAATGTTGTAACTTCACATTTCAAGGTGTTTTTCCTTCTCCTTTCTTCCTCTGGCTGGGATACCAGAGAACACTTCTTCATACACCGGTTTTTGTGTTTCTCATGTGCAAGTTGTCTGTACTGACCCATGAAAAAGAGGCAGTTACTATAAACCTGGTTTGGAAAAGGGGTATTTTCTACAACTGTAGAAGCTTTTCATTACCTCTGAATTTAGAAAGTCAGTCTTTACTCTGCAAGAGAAGGAATCTTGGGTGCTGAGAAGCAGAACTACTGAAGGGTTTGCATTGTAGCCATCTGAGAGACCAGTGAAGTTTAAAGTACTTTGAAACTGATTTACAAACTAGAGTGATAATTGCCATGTTATTGTGTAAGCCAAAGCTCTTAGTATCAGGGACTGTCAGGAAAAGACCCAAAAGTTTGTGTGGACAAAATCTTATAATGTAATCATTACCCAGTTATTGTACTTCGTAATTAAAAGTATTTATGAGCTTTGTGTGTTTTGTTAGAACATGCAAATCACAATCCTTTCACTCATTCCATTGGTTTAAAATATTTTGAATTTTAATTAGGTGAACAGTACTACAACATGAAGTCATTTATTGAAAGTGCAGTATTAAGAAATTATTAAATGTCTGCAGTGTCTTAGGGAAGTGGGTCATTCTGAGCAAAATTAACTTCTTTCTTCACTAATTTGGTTCTCCATAAATTATTCATAAAAGTGAGAAACAGGTGTGTATCCTGTATTTCTGACATATGTCACTCAGTTTGGATTTATTAAGTATTTTTGTGAAAATGTGGAGACTGCATGCAGACTTCATAGTTTGGTGAATCCCACGCTAAACTTCATGAAACCTGATCTGAAACACTGTTGCTGAACATTGCGAATTCTTCACATTTGAACAAGTTCTTGAAAAAGGCTGATTATCTGTTTCTGTCTTTGTTACAAAATAAACTTGAGACAGAACTATTTCTGGGTAGAACTAAAATTATACTTATCTCCCTTTTTCTGCAGTTTGTCTCTGATTTGATTTTCAAGGCACTGTATTGTAAGTATTGGTCAGCAGTGAGTTACCATCTTATTCTTTTTTTGTATCCTCTGTTGCCATTAGAGCTGCTATCCAGAAAGTAACATCAGATTCTCTGTAGCCTCTTAGCACAATTTTTTTTCTGGAAGTGATACTAATGTTACATGTACTTACCCTTTGTGTTTCCTGCTTAATTCTGTTAAGCTGTGATTGCTGGATCTTCATTTGGATGCCTGTGTAACACTATTATAAAATTGAATTAGTACTTTTGTAGTTTCATTTGTGCTTTTCTTTAATATACAAAGAGTTGAACAAAGGAAATGGCAGATTTGGAACTTGCATTCTATGAGAACATAAGCACAAATAAGCTGAAAAATGAAAGGTCTGTCTTGTTGCCTTCCATATTTGTCAGAATGCTATGTTTGTATGACAGTAGATGTTTCCTCTTCTTACAGCTTTATTTGTATCTATTTCTGCTAATACACCTGTAAATACATTTTTCTTTGGGTAGGGAGGGAGTCCTCCCCCAACTCTTTGTGTCAGCCTAGAGAAATTGGTAGTTTTAAGTCAGAGTTTGATAACGCTACATATTCTTAGTTATGCAAGGCTGCTTGTATCTAGAAAACTTCCACTTCCAAAGGATATGAAAGCATTTTAAAAAATTTATATATACTTGCAGCTGTAAATTAAACAGCTGCAAAAGAAACCTTGTGAAACCTCGTCCAGTTTTGAACAACTCGATCAGTGTCTGTAACTTAATGTATGTAACTAACTTGTTACAAATTTGTATTCCAAGGCACATAGTCTTTTTTTTTTTTTTCTCTTGGAAACGAGGCTGAATTTCCCTGTTAGTCATGTGGACCTCCGTTGTGCAGGGGCAACAGAACAAAGAAGGATGGCTGCCTTCCACTGTTTTAAATCCTTCTGCTGCTAACATGTGAATTGATTTTTTTTGTGAGGCTAGATAGAAATGTAAGAGTTGGCAGGACTGGGGTCTTAGGGGCCTAGGGGGTGGGAGGGCTAATAGCTTTTAAATGTAGGGTAAGTTAATAGAACTCATACTGAATCAACATGGGGTGCTCAACTTGCAAAAGAACATGTTCCTGAAATGGCAACTCAGAGGTGAACCAAATGTACTTGCCTTTATCATTAAGGTTGTACAGCTTCCTTTGCTTTAATATATTTCTGACATGTGCTGATTTTTTAAACATGATCTTAACGTACCATTTACTGTTCCAAATACATTCACACCAAAATGTTGGTAACGTTCTAGGCCTTGCAAGCTTTTTCATTCCTGTTTGGTTTAAGGTGCTGCTATGCTTGTGTCCTGGTGGGATGGGCCTCCTGTAAACAGGCTGCCATTGATAACAGGAACACTGTGAGGATACGGTTGTTTAATGGTAGCAAACCAGTGCATGGTGCAATCATGCATCTTCTGTTTCTTTTGTTGTTGTTTTTTAAGAGTTGATGTGAATTTAAATGTGTGTGAGAAGGACTTGCTGCTTAGAACATGACTGAATGCTCTTGTTTCAAGTGCCATTGCTATGCAATGAACAGAACTCAGCGCTCAGCCCCGCAGTCAGGGTGAGGGAATGTTTGCATTTGTGTGTGTGACTCTTCATTGAAAATGTAACCAGACAGCTTGAAATGGTGGAAACTCCTCAAGGAACTGCCGAGTTAAATCCTTGTGATCCTTTTTCATATGCTGGCTTTACAGTACCTTCAACAACTAGCAATGGAATGTAATAGATGACTTGTGGTGATGTCAGCTCTACATTTCACAACATCCAGTGCTTTACATGCTTCAAGCACGTGCATGCAGAGCTAGATTGACGGTACTTCTACCTACAGACATTTGCAAGTGCATCTGTGATAAAGCTAGATATGAAAGATGGCCATATCTTAACAGCTTAAAGACTTCAACACCTGATTACAATCTCATTTAAATTTGTAATTATTTGGAATGAATGAGTAATAAATCTCATGGGTGAGTCTTTCCCAAAGCACGTGTGAGTTAATCTCAGCAAGGCTGAGAATTTTTCTTTTCGTTACTGGTGGGATTTTTTTATTTAGTGGACAAATCTAGTTTTCAAAGGATGTTCATGTTTAATTCTTGCTATTTAAGCCAGTAAACTTGCTGTGAGCAGACAAAATCAAGCATTCATTTCTTAGACCTATTTTACAGGTGACAATCCCAAAGAAGGAATGTTGTCCTAGTAACTGTGAAACTTGTAATTACATTATTGCATGCAGAGAAAACCTTGTGCCAAAATACTGTTTCATATTTCCCTCTGTTGGAAACTGAAGTGTTACACAAAGCTACTAGTAAGTTATTCACAAGTATTGAAATGTTTTGTTCACAAATGAAGCACTTATTCAGTCCTGTAAATTATACATATTTTGGAATAAAGTTAACTTCAATCAGTTTTTGCCTTCTGTTTTAATGGCCATGATCTCTGCCTGCAAAGGCCTGGGTGGGGGATTCAGTGCCTATTGGCAGGTACCACCCATTGCTCCTGAACATCTTAGTTTTAATGTACAAAATCTCTACCAACTTAAAAGCTTTCAAAAGGTGTCTTACAATGTCAGTCCTTGATCTCTGGAGGTGCAAAAAGGTTCTCTGTCTCAAACTTCTCATCAGCGTAAGCAAAATGTAATTTTTAATTACCTTTTACATGCAGTGGAACGAAAACCTCTGCAGTTTCAGTTCTAAGACAGATGCCTCACCTCTACAACAGACTGTCAGGACAGGATTCCTTTGCTTTCTTACTCAGCCTTACCATCCACCCCTCCTGTAGCTTTTAAGATCTCTAGTGTCATAACACCAAGCAGAAATTCACCTGCATTATGATGGTTGGTTTTCAAAATATCCTACTCTCTCTAACACCTTACTATTTTGTAATGTATTTTATGTAACTGAGAAAATATTTTTTTGCTACTGTAAATATTTTAAAAACCCCAAACCCTAGAGTATTTTGGTTTGAGTATGGGTCATACTTTGTCCTTTTTCTTCCTGTACAGTTCCCATGCTTAGTAATGATCCCACCATTTTCTGTTAGTTGGAGGATATAAAATGCTGATTTCTGTTGTTACCTGTAAATCTTGTATATGTGATTCAGAAGAGGTGAATGAGCAGAAGACTCGTGACTGAAGGTTCATCTGCACTGTTCTCTCAGCTGTAGTCCTGAATGGAGCATTCCCTGATGGACAGCAGGAGGCTGCTGTGTTCAGCCCCATCATAGTCTGAGGTAAGCATTTGCAAACAGCAGCATTAAAGTATTTCCAGAGGGGAAAGGGAGGTTATTTCCAGAGGGGAGGATGTCATAAATGTCTAGAAACTAAATTCCCCTTCAGAGCATTTAAAATCATGAACAGTTGGATGTGTAAGATCCTTCTAGGAGTAACAGTCATATTCCCATCATAGTGATGGTTCTGCTTTAGATTAGGCTGTTATTTCAGGCTTTTCATCATTCAGAAAGGATTTGACTTACGGGCAAAAGTCAGATATTTTGACAGACTGTACCTCTGGAAACTCTCACAAATGGTAGACAGTCCAAAAGGCAGGACAAACTAACTCTTGATTGAGAACAGACTGAGAAGAAAGTGGCTGTTCAGAGATAGGGAGGCCCCATGTATTTTCAAGCTACATTCTTGCCTGTTGTTGCTGAGGATTTTGCTGGCAGTGAAAGTGTGACTGGTTTGGGTTTAGTTCCTGAATTTCCTTCACTTGAAGAAATTGCATGCTGGCAAACTGATTGTTTTCTGTCAGAACAATGCAGTTAGAGGCTGATTTTCTGGCTCCAGGATTTGACAGTGAATCAGTCATTTGGATGTTTGGACCTAAAACAATAGGAGAAAAATGTTGATTTAACTTTCAGGTGTTCCATCATAGCATTTTTATATTGTTGTCAACAATTCACTTGTTTTGTTTTGGCACCTTGAATGCAGGAAGCACTTTTGGCTGATCCAGCCTGTAACTTTATTTCCTTTCCTTGAACAGGAACAGTGTTATTCTTGAGAGAATTTAAGACAAAAACAAGAAGCTGCTATTTCCTCTGCTGGAAGAACCCAGTGTATTCAAAGGCACATTACTTGATTAAGCTTATGATGGCTGAAGTGTTGTCTATTTGTTTTTTTATGTTCTAGGCCTTTAGTCAGCGGCTTTTCTGGCCTTCTGCTTCAGGTCTTGTAGAATAATCTTTGGTGTGGTCTGTGTTCTTATATCAGGTTCTAGTAAAACCTCTGTCTAATCTGTCTGATTTGACAGTTTCAAAAAACGCAGCAAAACTCTTACCTGGCATAAAACACTGGAAAGCATAGAAATAATGTTTATAGTTTTCCCTGCAACTTTTTTCTTAATGTAGTCCTAAAAAACTGACTGTCTGCAATGGCTGCAACATAAAATTAATTTAACAAACAGGCTTGGCTTTACTTTTAATTGGTAATGCATTCATTTTTCAGCTTTATCATTGAAGCAGCATTATTTTCAGTTGTCTGAATGGAAAAAATTATCTCCTTCTGAACACTGAAAAATGTTTTTAGTTTCACAGATAGATATAGATATATATATGTTTGCATTTTCTTTTTAGTGGAAAATAGGACTGAAACAAGTATATATGAATTTCTTTATCTTGGGGCTATTTGTGAAGGATGCCTATTTTGTAGAGCTTGCATTTTATATCTAAATATGGAAAACAGCATTAGAAAATATTTTACCCTAGGGGTAAAGGTACAAAGAAGGGAAGAGAATGGTCTGTTAGAGGGATGTCTGTTCTGAGGGACTGATAGTGCACTTGTGTAGCTGCAGCACCATTGTTGCTTTTGTAGCAGGGACGGAGTTAGAAACGACACAGCTTGATCCAGGAAGAAATGGAATTATTTATTAATTTACAGATGGTTTTTTATATCTTAGTTTGCTTGAATGGTATAAGGTTATTGGTCCTTGACCATCCACCTCTTAGAATGGTTGGTTAAACTCTACAACACCCATTTCAAAATATTTCTCCAGTCAGTATCACAACAAACTGCAGAACAACTTTGCACCTGCAAGATAAAGGGGCTGGTTTACAAAAACCTCTGACTGTTTTTGGCCAGCATCCGTGTGAAAGCAAGGACTTTCACACGGACACTGGCGGAAAGCTGGAAAATCTCTCCTCTACCACGCTTTCAGCATCTACACACCATAATCAAATAGAAGTTAGAACAAGTTACTACAACCAAAAAAACCCTGTTTCGTGCAAATTAACAACCAAGATACAGAGCTTGACTCCAGATAGTCATTGGCTGAGATTTTTCAGGCAGAGTACTGAGAGAGGTAAAAGTTGCATATAGTTCAAAGTATCAACAAACAAAGACCTAGTTAGTAAGACTTTAATAGTTTCTTTATAACTTTCCCTTTTGACTTGCAAAAAATACCAGATAGGTACAAAAATTACTGCCATTTCAGATGGAAGTCTGTAGCTTGGGCCCTTTCCAAGGTAGGTGCTTACTTTGTTCACAGTTCAGCGGGTGACACTCCACTCTTCTCAGAGGGACTGTCACTTGAGACTCAGATTTGCTGCCAGAAAAATGGTGGCTCTTTTGCTCTCATGTTGAGATACCTGAAGATGAACACAATTAACAAATTGCCAGAAAACTAATAAAAAATTACATTTATGCACGTTTATTAGTAAAGAAATAAATCTAAAAAGACATTGAATTCTTCCATTTCTACGTTTTGCCAAATTAAGAAGGAATGCATGCAAATGTTTATCTGAAGCTCAAGGGGATTTAGCAGTCTTTAAGATAAGAATATTGTTAAATGCCTTCTCCTTAAGGGTGGGTCATCACATGGAGTAGGGCATGGATTTAAGAATATTCCTAAAGTTAGGCTTCAGTGCTCAGCAGCATCAAACACCTCGTTACCATTCTAGGCCAGCCATAGTCATTCAGAGTGAATCTGAAGGAAGAGGTTGCACTTCATCCCCAGAATAAGCTATTTAAAGCTCTAATAAATCTATCTTATGGCCAGGAGGAAACTAAACCTACATGTAAGTAGCTGGCATTCATCAGCTTGTAACTCTATTAATAGCATCCTCAAAACTATGAATATCCACAGTGCTCAGAAGGAAATGTTATTGTTTTCCTCAGTCTAATGAGCTTTAAAACAGCATGAAATTACAATATAGAAATGTTAGGTCAGTGCAGACAGCACTGCGGCTCCCCAGCATGGCTGGTAAGTCCAGAAAGCAGTGGAACCTCCTGTATTTTTTGTTATTCCTGACATTATTGGTTAGAGAGCCTCGGATGTCATCATGTTTTGTACCTTGGTTTTGGTTTGTATGTGAAATCTGCACACAGGCATGAGGACTGTTCTTTTCAAAAGTAGTAGGATTAGAAACAGTTGCAACACTCCTGTCTGGCATGAGAGCACAGTGCCAATGTAAGTGCTCAGGATCTTCTTGCAGAAGTGAGACCTTTGTGTGGCATGAGACAAATGACAATTTGTGAATTTCTATGTTGTGTCGCTTCACAATGTCAGCTCCTTTTTCACCCTTCAGCTCTCTTGCTGTAGCTACAGGAAGCAATCTCAGCTAAAGTACCATTGAGCATCTTCTGAGAGATAATGGCTTTTGTGTTCTTCCAAGAAGGGTTTGAAGGATCCTTGGGAGTGCATCTCTCACAGGTAGAAGTACTTGTGAAGACTTAGTTTCAGAATCCTTTGGACTGAACAGGTCAACCAAATTAATCTCTTTATCCCTTATGCCTGCTGGATTTTCCACATCTTCAAGGTTCCACACACACTGTTCTTTTTTATTGGTGCATTCCTTATTTCACCTTGGAATGTTTGAACAGTGTGACTTGTTATGTATTTCCATTTTAGTGCCATACGTTGTAAGATAACAGACTTGCTAAACTGGATTGAAAATCTCTTCCTTTTCTGGAGCTGTATCAGCTGTGGCATCTACGCTTGACTCACCGTCTGATTTTGATTGATTTCTTGTGGTCTTGGCTTCTTGACCTGTGTGGTTGTCAGGGGATTGCGACATGTCTAAGCAGAACTGGCCATTGTGGGAGTTTCCTTTGTTTTTGCAGCTGGAAGATGGCAAGTGGATCACTTTTATCCTGAGATGATCAGGTTAATCTGACCTCTGGTGTGGTCACTGCTCTTCACACCTCTTCACCACAAGAGCAAAAGTGATCGTGAAAATATCCCCAAATCTCTAAACAAGGATTTTGGAATAGTCAGACATGACCTTTGATGTTTGCTGCCTGAAAACCAGCCAGTCTCAGATTATCCATATCCAATTTGCATGGATGTGGGAGAGCCTTGGATCTGGGAGCTGCCGCTGGGCTGAGGTGGTGGGAGCCGGGGAAGGAAGGGCTGTGAGGGAGCTCCCCTGAGAACGGGAGTGGGAGAAATGACAGAACTGGGAGGCTTGGAGGCAAAAACACGAGAGAACTGAAAGGGGTGAAGGAAGGAGGGAGCCTGTACAGAGGTGTAAAAAGATGAATAGGAAGAGAGTATTGCATTTGAGAAAAATGGATACAAAATGACCAAGCAGAAGGAAAAACTGTGACAAAGATGAAGAAAGGAACAAATTTAAAAAAAAGTGAGAAGACAAATTACTCTTAAAATATAAGGAATCTAAATAATCACAGTAAACCACTGCCTGACCAATAGAACTTTAACTGTGAAAAAAAAACAAAATCAAGTGTGCAACAAGCTTATTTTTGGGTCAAAAGTCATGAACTAGTGCTACTGAGACCATTTCCAGTTGATAGAAAGCCCTGTGATTATAACATGGCATGAAGTCTGAGTCACAAGGACTCTTACCAGAAGATGGGATTTGGGGACATCCCTAAATGCATTTTTTCAGATATTTGCATGAAGAGCTGTGTTAGAACTTCTAGGACTGAAAGAGTCCCAGACCTGCTTGCTGTTACTTAATCTTTGTTAAGAAAATTCAATCCTTCTACAAAGCGCAGAATTATTTATATAAGAAAAAAAATGCTCTTTATCATTTTCTCCATAAATGTGATATGTTAGGGTATTTTTTCTTTTTCACTGTCTTAACTGGGTTTTTTTTTTTTTAGCTTTTTTTTGCTCTCTGCAAAAGTCTTAAGCCAATCACTTGAGTCAACAGACAGTTAATGCTTAATTAATGAAATTGTATGTGAGCTTCATCATACTCTTAAGGCAGATTCACAAGGTCATGAACGTAGGTAAACTCTTAAAATTCTATTTCCTTGTTAATGCCATGTCTTCATTTGGATCTCAATATTTGAAAAGAAAAACAACAACAAAAAAACCCCAAAATCCTAGAAACCAACCACAAAACACCCTTTCCAAGTGTCACATCTCTTGTTTAGCAGAACTTTCAGCCTGTTGGAATTTACTCACTGATCTTTGCTTGACATCAGATATCCTTGATATAACTCTATGAATCAAAGAACTTTCACCTTAATAGATAAAGACTGCATAACCTGGTTGGATAAAGATAATATTTGATACAGAAATCAATACCATTGTTCTTTAACAGAATACTTTATTTTATTTATATGTATATATTCGCCTCAAACATACTATCTAATTCTAATCTAGCACTTCTTGAGATGTGACTAAGATATTTTCTTGGGGAAATAAATAAAGTCTGAGTTAATCATCAATATGGGAAGGTATTTTTAAAGTAGAAGTGTGCAGAACAACTGTATCACGCAAGGCTTACAGACTGCCAGTGTAAATACCATTGTCGCCTTCATGTAGTCACATAAAATTATTAAACTCAGGGGTGATATTCTCGTGTAACACCTACATAGTTCATCAGCTCCAGAGGAGCTGCACAAATGAGAGTAGAAGCTGACCTTTACAATTCATGTACTGACTCACAACTTCATCTCCAAAGCTGCTGTAACCGTAATGCAATTTGCCTTTACATCCATTTTATCTGCCTGCAACTCTCATTACTAAATATAAACCTGTTCTGGAAAGTTAAAGTGGACATGTGACAGTGGCCACTTTGGATAAGCCCCAGCACTCAGACACTCTGCCCTATTAAAGGTTCCACCGTAGTTCTGGCCTAATGCTCCCCAGTGCCGGTGTTTGCTTTCTCCTAGATTACCTGGACTCAAGACAATCAATAAACGCAGCAGAAGAAAGCTCCCCGTTCACTTTCTGCTGCAGTTCTGCCTTTTTCTTTGCAAATCTTTTAACAGAATGGGACCAAACGTTTTTGTTCATTTAGCTGAAAACTTTCAAGTATCAGACAGATTTTAAATGCACTTTGGCACTGCAGAAATGTCAGGAGCACTCAGCTCACATAGGCAAACACGAGGCTGTCTTTAAAATTTTTGACATCAGCTGGAAGATGCAGAGACAGGTCAACAAAATGTTATTAGGACAATGTTAATTAGGACAAACCTTTATCCTATGACGATGCTATTTAAATCTGCAAAGGGAGAGGAGTCTGGAGGAATGAAAACAGTGCCTGAGCACCATTTCCTAAGTCTGTTGACACTAATTGCAATGTAAGACCTTCTGCTCTTCTTGCCCTGTAAGACAGCAAGCCTGTATAGCTGTAGAATTTACAGAGAATTTATTTCTGTTACTGCTGGCACCTTCAAAATTATCTTGTCATAAAAATACTACTTTCCAGCAAAATATAATAGGTATTTCTTTAAAGGGGGAAGCTAGCTCAGAACTAATGATTTCTGTATCAGCTTGGTTTTGACGGTATTATTTAGGAAAGACTGTTGAAAAATGTCCTTACCATAGCGCTATAAAAGCAGAGACAGATTAGACTTTGAAACTTAAGTGCTCAAACTTTTGTGAACTAAATTAAGATCGAGAGGGGGTGGTGGATGGCTGCCTACTACTGCATACATTAAAGCACAGTTTCTGTATGTGGTAGTGCTTACTCACTTCTAAGGATTTCAGCATTTGCTGTGTACAAATATTTACAGTAGGCAAACCCAAAATTTCTTTTTTAGATTTCCTTTTACAAATGGTGCCTGATGCTTCCCATTTTTAACTTGAGCCACAGTTTCCGCATCACAGAAGGATGCACAAGGCTGCAGGCTATTTGAGGGGATGTCTGTGTGGATATTTGTTAGATTTCAATGCTTAAAACTTTCATTTACTGCACCTGTCTTAAAATTCATCAGAGGGGGAAGACTAGCCTGGTAGTAAGGACACTCTCAGAAGTGAAAGGCGTGGGTAAGAGTTCCCACAGCTCACTTGGCAAGTGAGCAAGAGTAAAAAGAAAGCAGCAGCATGCTCAGATTCAGTGAGGCTTGTTGGGAATGTTTGGATTGAGAGAAGAAAGTGAGAAATACCACTGTGAGGATTCTGATGGTGTTTACACAGTGAGAGTGCTTGAGACAAGGCTGAGGTGCCCCTGTATCTCATGTTGCCTTGACCTGGCTTGTCCAAAGCTTATTGTGTTCATTTGGGGGCTTTTTTTTCTTTTTTTTTTTCACTGCATTTTCATGGGTTTTATGGTGGTTTTTTGGTTTACTACCTTTGAGGAATCTGTATTTTCAACTCAGTCACATGAACTACCTCACCTGCAATCACCAGAGAAGAGGGAAGTTGGGGGTTTTGGTTCCATGAAATACCATGGTTGTGGAAGGAAAGAGGAGACCTGAGAAAGCCAAAAAGCAGGAGTATTACACAAGTTTATGATAAGAAGAAGTTGGGCAAGTAACATTACCAGAAGAGGGGAAGTGAAATTTTATGAAGGCACCCCAATTGTGTAAAGTACAGCAGAAGCTAAATTACTCCAAAGTTGTGTTCCCAGGCATACCACAAAAACATCCAGACCTGACTGAATGTGTAATTTGGTTTAAACCAATTTAGCTTATTAGTGCTGGTAGTTTCACAATGGGTTAAAAGTGCAAAGACTTTGCATATTAATGTAAAAAATAAAATTCTCTTTACTTGATTTAAAGTGAAATGAACATCAGCAAAACCAAGTGTTAATTCATTAGAAAATGTTCATTATGACAGAGAGAAATGACTGAAAAAATAATTCAAAAGGCTGTGGCCTTAAAGCCTGTTTGAACAACTATTTGAGTCTGTTCTTGTTCTCCCCCAAATTAGCATGAGCAGACAAAAACTAAACATGCGTTCATGTTGTTTTACTGAAATACTCATTTCTGTGAGGGAGACACAGGAGAGACCTTAAAAATTTTTCTCATAGTGTGTGTTAAAGGACAAGTGAAATAATTTTAAGATCCTGGGCTAATGACTTCAGATGTGCTTATTTGTGTTGTTATTGTTTGATTTTTCAAAACCTGTAATCGGGCTGTGAATGTGAGACAGTAGCACAATGAAATATAATGGTGTCAAATTTAACACCAATGGGCATAGCTTTCCCTACTTATGAATCATCTGTCATTAAAGAGATTTGGAAGCCAGCAGCAATAATCTAGGAATTATTTTCATGCTTATTAGTAAAGGAATTAAAGCTGATTGTTCTAATATGAGACAGCGGGTAACTTTTCCCTGTGTTCTGGTGGCTTTTTTTTTTTTTTTTTTTTCCCCCCAAAAAA
>VXAZ01005267.1:2603095-2686691 GCA_013399875.1 Gymnorhina tibicen | reverse complement strand
CGCCGCCGACGCCGCGCCCCGCCGACCTGCTCAAGACCAGGAAGCCGCCGGCGCTGGGCGACCTGGAGCCGGTGCTGTTCGGGCCGCCGCCGCCGCTGCTGGAGCCGCTGTTCCCGCCGCAGCCCGGCGCCAGCCCCGGCTTCGCGGAGCGGGTGCGGCAGCACAAGGTGAGGCTGGAGTGGGTGCGGGCAGAGCCGGCGGGGCTGCGCGGAGCCGTGCGCGTCCTCAACCTCGCCTACGAGAAGGTCGTGTCGGTGCGCTACACGCTCAATGGCTGGGCCAGCTGCGCCGAGGCTGCCGCCACGTACCAGCCGCCCGGGCCGGCCGACGGCATCACCGACCGCTTCGCCTTCCTGCTGCCCCTGGGCGCCGCCGCCGCCGCCGCCGAGACCACGCTGGAGTTCGCCGTCCGCTACCGCGTCGCCGGCGCCGAGTACTGGGACAACAACGAGGGCAAGAACTACCGGCTGCGGGGCCGGCAGCGCGTCCCGCCCGCCGACGGGCCCCCGCAGGACCCCGACAGCTCCGCCTGGATCCACTTCATCTGAGGCGGGGGCAACGCGGAGCCCGCTCAGGGTCGGGGGGACCGGTCCCGCGGGGGCTCGGCGCCCTCCCCCCGGCTCCTGCCGCGCCGCCTCCCCGCGAGCCGCCCGGAGGAGTTTTCCCGAGTTCTGTTTACAGAGGGGTAATTTGTGTTTTCTGTGTCACTAGCGGTGCCGGGGGGAACCCTGGCTCGCCTCCCAGGCGCTCACGGGGTGTGGGCAGGGAGGCCGGGCGTGGGTTCCCCCTCAGAGTCCCGAGCACTGTGGCTTCCACCAAAGCAGCGGCTGCCGGCCGGGCTCCGGTGTCAGGGGCCGAGGAATGTGCGGGATTTGCCGGTCAGGACCGGGATCCGCAGGTGAGTGCACATCCTCCTGGCCCCTGAGGTCAGGCTGAGCTGCTGCCACCTCAGCAGGTAACGCGGAGGGCACTGCCATAGGGCATCCCTCCGTCCTATTTGCCTAATCCTGCTCAAGCAAAGCCCGGCTCCTGCGAGGGGCTGGATCCGCCCTCAGCGCCTCGCTGACCCACTCGTGTTAATTGTCCCTCGGGGTCAAGGGCCTGATAGTGCAGACTAAAGGGCAGATTATGGTTTTGAACCGAAAAAGACAAGAGTATGGATGTCCCAAGGCACAGCTGTGTTTCATTGTGCGGTGAAAATTTTCATTTTAAAGCAAAGATTGGTTTTTTTTTTTTTTTCATTTTGAACCCTGTTTCAGGTATTTAAACATAGTTAGAAAGAAAAAAACAGCATCACATCCTATTTGAAATACAACTCACTGAGAGATTTTAAAAAGAAAGTGTTTTGTTTTAGCATTTGCGTGGTACGTTGATGGAAAAAATTGTCAGGATCTGGTGTTTGTTTCGGTAGGATTGGTCCCACAAAGCTGCTTGTGTTCAGGTCAGCAGGAAAGTTGTGGAATTGCACCAAAGGAAAGAGAGACGGCAAGAGTTGAATCTGTAATTCTAGTCTGCATCACAAGCAACGCCTTCATTTTTATTCCTGTTAAGAGTTTAATTAAACAGTATCAGTGCAGGAGCCTGCTTTCTGAATTTCCTGCTCCAAATTATTCATAATAATTTCAGTAAGTGATGGATTTCACAAAATTGGTGAGGTTTAATCAGACAAATCAAAGAAAGCTCTACCTTGCCATATAAAAGTATATCAATCAAAATTACACAGCATAGTGACTTCTGCCTTCAAAATATATTTTAAGTTATATTACCACTGAACATAGCATTTTCCTTTTTAAACTTTCTTTTTCAGGAGTTCAGCTGAAAACGGGTTGTGCTGGTGCCAAATCTGGGTGCTAATTTTCCAGGATTGAGGCATGTATGTGTTTGCTGGAGAGGGGCCTCTGCAAATATGACTTCCGAGAGTGGTAAAACCATGTCAGTGATTTTCTGGTTATGAAGGGCTGTAAGATCAGGCCTTTAAGGTTTTGGATTTTCTGTAAGTTGTTTTGGAATGAAACGCGATTTTTTAACCACATTTTTATGTTTCTTAAAAGGGTTAAGTGTCCCAAGCAGTTTGAGTAATGTCTGGAGTAATGAGTTCTCACAGAACCTTTTGACTTCGGTGAGAATTGAGAGCAGTTTTGTCTCCTGAGGGTCTGATTCAGTCAGAATAATTAAACCTATACATTCTGGGGAAAAAAGAAGTCTGGAAACTTGATGGGAAAAGAGTATTTAATTTCATTTCTGTAGATTACTGGTTCTCATTTAATGGAAGTAATAGCAAGACTGCTTTCTGTGCTATTGGTAGCTTGGTTTTAATTTCCCAGTCAGCGTTCTAATCCCTGTGCTTTTAATGAAATAGAATTTAACAGAAATACACTGTCAGCATCTACTGAGTATTTCACATTTTAGTACATTAAGGCCCCCATCTTGTAATACAGTAATCTTGTAAGTTGCTAGAACACATTTATAAAGCTAGAATTACACAAGTAGGATCTTAAAATGTTCATGATTAAAACTTATTAAGTGGTGTATTTGATAAAGAAAGCCCAAGTGTCTTTTAGTTGAACTTATACTTTTTATAAGAGCCTTAATACTGGAGAGAAGGAAGACGACTTGTCTCCATTTGGAAGCACTTTGAAATCTGGTAGAAATATAGCAAACCATCATTTATTTATGTGTTGTAGCTTTCCAAAAGCTTGGCCTTTTAACCAACAGAGTGAACCAACAGCTGTTATGTGGACTGATGAAAATTCTTCGAGAAAAAAGTAGTTTTTTATGCATTTTAGATTAACTGATGCTGCAACTCTGCTTATGAGTTTTAACAAGATTTCCTGTTTACTGTTTCAATGGCTTTGAAAACATGGACAGTGCTAAAAAACATTTTTAACACTGAACAATTCAAGAAGTCCAAAATTATTTCCCAGTGATGGGCAATTTTCATTATCATTTGGTTTGTGCAGCATCTGCAAGTCTCTAAAAATTCTCTAAAAGTCTCTAAAAAAGTTCTAAAATCTCCTTCTCACACCTGTGGCTTAAACACGTTCAGTTTGGATTGCCTAAATGGATGTAGGTGCATCAACTGCGCAAGGAGCTTGTTGTATTACACTTTATTTTTTATCAGGACTTAGGTGAACTTACTGTTGTTCTTGGTTGGAATTTTGCAGGGAAAATTGGGCTATGGCTTTATAATACTGTTCAGATATTATTGTTCTTACATTTATGGCCACCTTTGCCAAACACAAATATGAATATTAAACCTTTTGAAGTCGTAGCATATCAGGAGAGTGTTTTGCACAACAGTTTCCTGAGCTTTCAAACAGTTAATCCTGACCTCAACCTAAATTTTGTGAGTAACTTTGTGGGCTTGATCAGAGATTAATGATGATACATGTGCAAGTCCAGTAAAAGGCATGGTCTTGTAGAAGATTTAGAGACAGCTCCATTGTAATGCCTGGAAAGGGAAGGCTGCACCCAGCCAGGTTTGACCAGAGAATGCTATTGATGAAGTCTGTGGAAGGAGATTGAGGTGTTTTCATAGAAATTATCAGTGGCATATGCCAAAGCTGCACTACTTCGATTACACATTTGCACTTCAGTCACATGAATTTATTCCCAAGAAAGGTTTATTCGTATTTCCAAACACGTGTTCAGTTGCAATGGCTGTATTTTTCCACTGGCAGCATTCATGTAGTTTTCAATCCATTAGATTTCAATCTGATGCCATCTATGCCATCTAATACTTGATAGAAGCGTTGTGGTAAGTGGAAATGAAATAAAAACATCAAATTATGTTTGTATGATACAGAAACAATGACTTTGAGGAGAAACACCTGTGTTAAAGGGGGGTCATTTTCAATTTGGCAGGACACCAATCATTTTATTGGGAGCATGAGCCAAACAACTTTTTAAAATTGTATTTCTGAAGAATATTGTTCAAGAAGAAGAAGTTTCGCAAGCAAAGTTAAATATTTGAAAATTTTCAAGCCAATCTGTTTCTGGAAAAAATGTTTTTAGTTGCATGATTGGAGTCCTTGCCACCTCCCTTTCCAGGTGACACCAGAATGTTTCGGGCAAGGCAATAATCCTTAGGTTGTGTGCTTCACTTGTAGGTGAATTATTCACTGCTTATGTCTCTGCCCATGTAAAAATGTGTCTGTCATGTGTTAATGTGTGCAAAGTTGTAGCTTTATGAAATGTGCCATGTTATTTTATGTGCACTATAATGCGAATTTATCCAGCGAGGCGAGTTGTACTGTGTGTCTGATAGCCACGGATGTCTGCTGCTTCACACTGGAACTGGTAGGGGCTTTGCATGTGATTCTATGCCTTCTATGGCAATATTTTGCAAATTTACCCTAATTATTAGAAATCCTAAAACAAATGAGAACTATTAAGTGACTGTAAATGGAATTTCAGCTAGCTAAATGTATTATTTATTAGCATAAAGTCAGTGACTGAAGCTGTTCTACTTATTTTCACTAAATATACATAATTCCAGGTGAATTAACTTTTTTTTCCTTTTACCATTTGCAAGTAACTTTTTGATGTGAATGTGTGTGCCTCAGTATCTCAGTAAACAACAGAGTAAGTGCACACTCTGTTGTTTCAGCAGATGAGAGGGCAAATGTATCACTTGAATGAACAATTCATGCATTAGCATCATCCCTTTGCAGATACATGAGATGTTTTTCCATAATGCCAACAGGCAATGAGCTGCTAATTTTGATGTAAAGTAACCTGCAGAAATACTCGGAATCTGATTTTTTGAACGTAGTATATATTAAAATTTTTATGTGCCTTTCAGCATTTCCTAGAAATAAAGCTCACGTGTTCCTTAGCTCTCTGACCAGAAGCCCAATGACTAATTTGTCATTAAAACGAAATTTTTACTAAAATATAATAATCTTAATTCCTAATGCATTTTTAGCTGGGCCAGAAATTCTGTATCTATAGCAGCCAGAGGAATTTGATAGTATTTTCCCATATTAGAGTGAAAGAAATGTCAGTCAGAAGTATGTCTTCCTGGTACACCTCTACATTTATGTAGTTAAGTAAAAAGGAAACCAATTGTGACTATAGTTAATATAACAATATATTTATTGTATATATTCACCTCTTGCACAAATATTCTAAATATATATTATATCTGAAACCAGAAGTTCTAGTTTTCTATGAAATCTGTTCGTGGAGACCTTGCCTTTTCAACTTTTACTGTTATTTATCTGATGCTGCATAATGCGTATCATTAAAACTTTTGGATGGATTTAATCTCTCTGCAGAGTTTATATCACAAAACAAAAGTGCTCACTGCAAGGAATATCTGAAGTAAATTACTTTTACCTTCCAGCTATCCTGCATGGCTTTTTGGCAAATCATCTGTAATTCTGTCTCCTGTAGGTACTCCACATGCACATGTTTGGAGTAAATGGAAGGATTACTTAATGGAATGGAAATATTTTTGAGCACTGAAATCAAGGATTTTCCAACATAAATAGTTCAAGGCAAGAAGTAAATATAGTCAATATTGCTGTAAAACAAAGCCCACTGGCCTTATGTAGAGCTGATCAGTATTTTGTTTAAAATGGAAGATGGTGGCGTATTTCAAAATTCAATGTTCAGGGAAACACACCTGCTTCAGTTTTCTCAGGTTCAGCCAATAGGAGAGAATTGCCCCAAAATAAAGAAGTGGTGAGAGTATTTCCTTACATCCGTGTATGGACTTGCATGCAGGTCTTCCATGAGCAAAGTGGGTATCCACTTTGAGCTGTGAAACCATTGGCTATTGCTTGGAGTTTTTCCTTATCCAACTTATAAATACTGTTTTAAAACTACTTCACAGAAAGGATTTTTGACCATGGGTTTCCCCATCTTGTATGAATATCCTCTTCATTCAGTCACTCTGGCTTTTGCTTGAGGCCTCTGTTGTTGAGGGAAGATTTGATTTGATTTTTATGCTACATAGGAAGATAATTTTATATCAGATTTTTGGAGGGGAAAGCAGGGAAATCTTTTCCTTGCAACTTTCATTTTTTAGATATTAAACAATAGCATGAAGTATAAAAATTGCTTGAAATTACATATGCACTAGTGATTCCAAAGAATATAGCTAAGAATAATGTCAAGTGTGAGATGTGCTTTTTAAAAAACATATGTGCTTTGATCTAGAATGGCAGGGAGAAGGTCCTAGTCTCCAGTGCAAGCTATTAATGCCAGGGATTTCTTTCTATGCAACTCTATGGTGCACCTGTTTTTATAGGGATTAACTTGATTGGTGTAGTTCATGTATCACTGTGTTATGAATAGAACATTCTGTTTAAAGTGTCATTAAGGGAACTGTGTGTCTTAAATGGTCTTATAACTTTAGGCTCTTTTTTGTCCAACCTGACTTCACTAAATCATAAGAAACTCTTCTGAATAACAATAACAAGACAATAGTTCATAAAATGATGTAATCAAGTCTCACGTTACACTTATCACCTTCTAGGACAAAAGTTGTGTTACTGTTGTGAGTTTTAAAATGTTTGTATTTCTGTATCTTAAAACAAAAAGCCAAATTGTGCTACGCTTTTAAACTCGAAGAGCTAATAATTGTGTTTTTAAAGCTGACTGAAAGTAGTCAAACTAAAATTGGCTATAATTGGGATACTCGTGTGTCAAGTTTCTGAACCGTGGTATAACAAATGTTTGTGTACCTCCTGTGCCTCCTTCATGGAGGGGCACCCTGGGTGCAGGACCTGCCAACATCTGGACACAAATCCATGTTGCACTGCAGGAAAATTGCTGCGACAGAGAATTGCTGTTCTTGGCGAGGTTTGAACAAACCCCACTCCTCCCTTGCAGTGTTACACAAATTGAGGTTCTGTCTGTTGAAGAGAGTGTTCTTCAACATGCAGGTTTTTATTACTGTTTCTTTGATTTACTGTGACTTCGTTCTGAAAAAAAAATTGTTACTTAACTCTGTACTTGACTAGTAAATTACTTTTGGTTGTAGTGTCTTCTGCAATGTTTATATTTCACCAAATAATGTTTGTTTCTAATGTTTGTAAAAGTTAATGTAATATCACCAAAAGTCAAAATCAACATTTTCTAATAATGCCTTGTAATTTACCTAGCCTTACAGTATTTCAGAAAATTTTCCACCAAAACTGCATCTAGGCACTGCTTGTCACAATTATGAAAGAGATATATTTACAAACCTGTAGCCTCTAGCCGCCATTAAAGATTAATGAGACAAATCACGAGCATGTGGTGACTATAAAACTCTTTTTTTTCTGAAACTGACAAACCATGATGTCTTTTTTTGTTGAGGATCTGAAGCAATGGTGTTCCAAAGCCTCCACCGTGCATGTTGTGATGTACCTGCAAATCTGACACAAATACCTAATATTTGGGGCAGATTTCCCAGCCAGCCTGTCCCAAGGGTGTCTCCACTGAGTGTTCTCTGTGGAAGTTGCAGGAGGAGTTCTATTGGGAGGATGGGGTGGGATGGGATGGGATTATCAGTGGATGTAAATGTCTGTGGCTGTTTTTATTGTCTTGTTTCAATAGCACCATTTCAGCCCTGTTTTAGCATTCTGTGGTTGAGGAAGGGCTGCCTGAACTGCAGAGCTGAGGCTGTCCCAATATCAGCTAAATGATCCCAAGTACTCTTCCAAATATTCTTTCTCTGTTCATTCCCAACTTCAAAATATTTATTTCTTGAATTGTTACAGTGTGCTGCTATTCAATCTTTTAGTGTACTCAGCATTTTCTCTTGCAATACCAATGAACAGTTTTCAGCTTTTCTTTAACTAACACTTTTTAAGCCGTTTTTAGAAAACAGATAAAAGCCATATAGCCACAAGGAGAAAAAATGTTCTGTGTTTGTTCTCATGTAATTGGTACAATTTATTTTTCTATCCTCTTTCAGAAACATCTGCTTAGCTGTCTCATTATTAATGATTCTTTTTTTTGTATGTATGTGTTTCTTTGGAAGGGCAAAGTAATTAATATTAGCCTTAGATTTACTTCCTTTTTTTCCAGAGGCAATGTTTTGTGATTTAGCATCCATCTAATCTTTCTGTTCAAGTAAAAATGAGCTCTTAGCCCACATAAATTATAGAATCTAGAACTGTTTTCTTAAGGTACCATTATATAAATATTAGACTGCATTAGTTAGAATCACAGAGTGTAATTTAAATTTCTTTTTGGTAAGGATTATGCTTTGAATTTAAAACTGCTGTTATACTTGAGTGGTCCTGAAGTAATGAGATTACAGTTCTGAGTGAAGATTATAATGAAGATTAGTTTTACATTGTTCTTGAGTCTTGGATTAATTTTTCATTATTTTCACTCATACACGGTATATGACAGTATATGACTACGGTAATTCATCTGATGATTAATCAGAATTACATCTTGTAGATAGAAAGTCTTGTTAATAACAGGAGTTAAAATAAGTGAAGTATTCAGACAGTCGTACTACTGCTAATGATAATAATAATCCTTATCTCTAAATGTCCATGTCTGGGTGCTTCTTGGGGTCTATCAGCAATTTTTGGTCAAGAGTTGAATTGGCTCAGGGGATGAAGGGAATCCTACAGCTCTCTCAAATGGGGGACTTGTCCCCAGCAGAGCTGGCAGGAGGGAGGAGGGTCAGGTACAGAGGGGAGGCAGAGGCCAAAGAGGAGGGGCAGGGAGCAAGAGCCTGGTCCTTTAGTGTCAGGGAGCTGCTGCATCAGCTCAGGCTCTGCTGCAACATCATCCCCATTCCCCTCGTGCTGTTGCCATGACTTGGAGCCATGGTCCTGACCTCTCCCTGACCTCTCCTCAACTGCCTCTTCTTCCTTGCAGTGCTGCATGTGCACAGGGGCAGGGAGGAAGGAGAAACAGGAGCTGGCTGTGCTGCCTCTAAGGAGTGGCCATTTTGCAAGGTTCTGCTTGGTTCCTTGGTAGAAGCATTCCTTCAGCTCACACAGAAGCAGGGACATGCCTAAAGGTGTCCTTAAACCTATGGAAGATGAGGGAAGCAGACAAAAAAAATCAAGGCTTTGAACAGCAGAATTTTCTTTCTTATTTAACATGTTTACCAGGCCCATGACCCATGGCCTAATAGAAAGTTGCCAAAATGTTCCAGTTGTGGATGAGGGTGATGCACTGCAGAAAAAAAGAGCTGTGCAATGGTGATATTACACCAGTTTTATCACTGGCTTTGCCTTACCTGTTGTGGCAGAAGCGAGGGCTTCTCAGAACAGCCAGGGGTTGCCAAGAACACTTAATTGTCATTTTCTCTTGATCCAGACCCGTGAAGTGAAGAAGGGAGGCAGGTGATGGCAGAAAGCAGAAGTTCTCTTGTGTCCTGAGAAGTGCAGACTCATCCTCCTGTCCTGTGGATTGACTTTCATGGTCAGAGAAAGGTACAAGTGCCCTACCTCCATTTAAATGTCTCTAAGCAAAATACATTCAGCAGCATGAATAATTAAACACTATAAACAAATGACAAATAAAACAGCCTAATAGCAAAGGATGTAGGATACTTGTGCTGCTTTAAAATAGATCAGGTCTGAAGTGACTGAATTATGCTTTGTCAGGAAGAGAGAGACATCAATATTGTGGGGCAAACTCTAAGCAATCCAGTTACCACAGAGTCAATTCTCCTGCCCAGGATTGTTCTTGGACAAGAACAAGCTATGCAACAGCTGTTGAATATTAAAGCTATTAAACAACTGTTCTTAGACTGTGTCTCCATCAGTGTGGGGAGAGTGGAGAAAAAACGTTAAGGACACCCCTATACTGATCTCAAAATTGGTCTGTGCCATCTGCAGCATATCTTGGTGATAATTTGCAACGATTGGTCATTGCTGGAGAGTGTTTTAATATTGCCTTACAGCCATGAGGTCCTGTTCCCTGGAAATAGCATCCCCAAGGATGCTGTTTTCCCTCAGTTCACTCACATGATGCTGGGTACAATAAAACGAGGTTTAAGTTAATTCCTTTGTACGTACAGTGCTGTGAGAAGTGTGTCTGTGTGTTTTGAACATTCTCAATGGAGCAGAATGTCTTCATCTTTTTTTGCTGCCCTTACAGTTGCCCTGGGCGAGTGCGTGGCCCCGGAGCTGCGCTGAGCCTGCAGCGCCGGGAGCTGGAGGCCTCCCTGCTCTCCCTGCCCCGGCTTCAGCGTTCCGAGTGCCACCGTGTGGTGAATTTGTGCGATAATGCGTATTTTTAATTGCAGCCCTTTCAGTCAGGTCACCGTTTGCGACCTGAAGCCTTTTTTCCACTGGTGACATGTGTTTATTAAATAATGCTGCGATATTCTTTAGGTTTTCTTTCCCTTCTCCAGAATATTCAGTGCGGGTGGTGCAGTTCCCTTTGCCTCTTTGCTGTGCGATCTCCCCACATCACAGCAGAAAAGCCTCGTGTGCTCAGAGGTTGATTGATTGCTGCAGTTCAGTTTATTCACTCGGCTGGGCTGAAGATGGATGTCGTGTTCTTGTTGTGTCAGTTTGGCAGATTAAAACCCTGTGATGGGAACCATTACTACAGGGAGGTTTTAGATTCCCAATCTATCAGTTTGAAGGAAAAGGAAAGAGGATCCTTAGCCACGGGACATCACCTGTCTGCAGACACCAGTTCAGGCAAGCACTGGATACGGAGATTTGCTGCACTTCTAATCAGAGCTGCTTAACAGATTGTCTCACTGTTAATTTAATGAGAGTGAAGTTGACATTGCCCTTCTTTTATGCTCATCAAAACACTGCCAAGTGTTTTGAGGTATTTTTGTTCTTTTAGCTTTAAACATTGATTTTTTTTCTCTCTCTAGTAAGAAGTAACAATTACATGATATTTATTTATATAATGACAAGCCCAGGATTCACAGAGAGATGTGGCACTCCACTGGCTTAAAAACAGACAAAGTGTAAGGTATGCAAGCTTTTGGGACTGATGTTGATAAAAATCTTAGCAAATAAAACATGGATTGAAAAACTTAGTTCCAAGTTTAGCTTCTATTAGTCAGATAGATAATTGGGGAGATAAAGGGGTTGGTACCCGTGGAACAGTGAGGAAGTGTTGGCAGAAAGAAATGGGGTGATATAATTAACCCCCAGGAGATACAGAGATGTAATTATTGGCTGTGGGATTATAATTTGCCATAAACCAAATCTCTCTATTGAATCTATAACGTATATAAATTATCCTGCAATTGTAATTGTTAAGTTCTTAAGCTCAGGATCAAGAGGTCACAGAGAAAGTGATTATTTTTGTAAGAAATCACCTCCTTTATTAATTTTCTGTAGGAGCACACACTGGTGAACAAGTTTGACATTTTTCCCAATGATTTACACAAAAGCATTTAAAATTGTGTCATAGACCAAAGGTAATGCACATTCACCCCAGCTTTTTGTGTTGATAAAAGACATTCATTGTGGATTCATGTCAGCAAGTGCTGCATTCACACCCTTGCAGTCTGACTTCAAGCAGTGCCTGGTGGTCTGCCTGAGGCTTCCTGCTGCTGCTGAACACAGTGAAGGTATGGGACGCTTGGAGCTCTGCTTGGGTAGCAAACATCAAACAAGGAAAGATACATTCTTTTGGCAGCATAATTCAGGTAGTTGAGTGAATTGTAGAAAGGTATAAAACATTTATTTGGTCCAATACACATCATTTGTCCTAAACAGCAGAACACCACAGCTCTTGGCATAAACCACATGAAAAGAAAAGCACCTAGGTACTGTCGTCCCATTTTAAGAGGAATAAGTCACTTTAAAGTTGTATAACATTTTAAAAGGATTAGGGATAGACATGTTTTTGGTCCTCATCTTTAAGCGACAGAACATCCATTTTCCACCTGTACACCATGAAAGAGAGGCTGAATTCTGTTTCAGGTGCTTTTCCCAGACAGTTGTCATATATCCACACTGATGTATGGAAACTGCTAATACAGTTTAAATGGGCAAAGTTTGAGAAGAAACCAGGTTTGCCAGTTTTTATTGTTCTCCAGGTTCCTTAGGGCATTACAGAAATTACTATTTTATTGATCAAAATTTAAAAATACAAACATTTTAAGGGGAAAATGGTGTATAAATTAGTTACAGTGGTCTGGGCTAACCTCTACAGAGCGATCCACAAGGGTCACGTATTATACAGCAAAGAATGAAGGGCCTGTTACTCTCTAGCCAAGTTGGGAAAAGATGGTGAAAGAAACAGTATCAATTAGAAACATTTTCTTGCGTTCCTACCTCCGTTTGCCTCCACTTACTGTATTTGAAACAAACTTTCTCTTTCCCTTCCGAAATGCACAGGAGCTGAAAGACTCAAACTGATGCAGGGAGTCTGTAAGAGGCCAGGACCAAGCTCCCAGCTCTCTGGGCCCTGAATGTTGTGACAATAAATACTACATGGAACTGTGAATAATGGATAAGTACTGAGAGTTTTTGAAACATTTACTCTAGGTTTACAAGGGCCTTTTGCTTATCAACCACTGCCAAGTTAGAACTCCTGTGGAAAAGTCAAACTCCCTCTTTCCTCTTATTCATTTTGCAGTTTAACTCCTGTGGAGAAGATGAAACCATCTGAAATACACAGTGGATTCTCTCTTGGCAGGGCTTTGATGTGTGACTCGTGTAGCAAAAGTTTGCTTCTAGGATTTAAACCCAAAAACCACCAAACCAATTACTTTGACGTCCCTTCAGATCATAAAAGAAACCTTCTTTTTATACATTAGAAAGGTTTCTGTATTACCAGCAGTGTATTTCTGCCCTTTAGAAGGGGTGTGATTCATATCCCTTTAGAAAGAAGGAACTTCCAAAGAAATATGAATTTTGCTTTAGTCATCTTGCATGAATTAAGCATTCCCCTGCTTCCTCTTAGATGAACTTAAATCGTTGGGGGTTGTTCCCATTTTGTGCTTAGCTGCTAATAACCATTTTAAAACTGGGGGGAATGGCTTTAGACCAAAACTCTGCTGGTACTGTTGTGTTTTCCTGAAGTGCAGGTGTGTACAGCTCCACCTTACCATTAGATGTCACATCAACTTTGAGAGCACATTTGTGGATTCATTAAATATTAAGTCTAATGGAATCAGCTGCTTTAGTTCACTGGTTTGAAAAGGGGAAGTTTTGGGTTCAGTCCTGTAATGTCATTAGGGCAGTTGCCTACTTGATCTTAAATACAGACACACCCTGGATACATGATATGTCAAACTACTCCTGATCACACGATTTCCACAAGCATCTGCTCTGCTGAAATCACCACAATTGCCAGGCACAAGATGTAAAATTAATTCCTTAATGAGTTGTGACTTAGGTAGTGTTCACTAGACAAAATTATGGCCTAAATAATCCATTGTAGAACCTTGACAAACAATCACTGCCGGAGCTTTGCACACTAAGAAAGCACAGAAGGGGGAAGGCAGGGCCCCCATCCCTCCTGCCTCACAGGCAGGACTATTTGATTACACAGTGAAACAAACCAGAAGGAAAGCAAAGGATTAATAAATTCTGTAAAGAAATAAAAATCACACAGAGAGGTAGTTGATATGGCTTCTCCTTTTTTGGTATCATCTTTGCAACTCTAAGAAAGGAAAACATGAGGAGGTTAGGAAGACACTGCTTTTCAATGGTCTGGGAGCAATAGAAAAATTTCTCAGGGAAAACTGTAGTCCAGGTTATGAGAACAGTCATGTGCCTAAGACGAAATTGCCATGTTAAGGCTGTTGTTACTAAATTTGATGACAAATGAATCTGTGGAACTATATATTTTAGCAAGTGAATTTTGTTTACCAAAATATTATAGATAACATCTGGAGTTACATGAATCAGACAACAGAATAAAAAACCCTCACAGGTACACAGATGTGGAACACTTTTATCACTGTAATTATTGATAGTCTTGTATGTGTGATCTTAAGTGGTATTTTTCAAGTTGCCAAAATTGGATATTCAGTATTTCCTTGATTGATGACAAACTACACTGAAATATTTTGTACGAATTTATTTCATTATTCCAGCTCAGTCCTCAATGGATTTTATGTATTTCTCATAGGCATCTTCAGTCATCAGTTCATCAAGTTCAGCAGGGTTTGCCACAGTCATCTTGATAAGCCAACCTGTAGTTAGGAAATTAAAAAAAAGAGGGTTGCTAATATCCTACAAGAAAGATGTGTTCATGTTACTGCTTTAGGAAAGCACTCCCAGCAGCAGCAGTCAGCCTTGGAGCACTGGAGAATCAGCCAGGTTTTTGTGCAGGCAAAACAACATTTCAGTATTTGAAAAAATGAAGAACCCATCATAAGAAATAGCCTTTAGAGTCAGAGCAGTTGTGTAATTTAGTGCTGGCTCTGACAGTGGCATAGGGAGATGCTGTCTGTAAAGAATAAAGGAGCCTGAGCTCTCAGTACCATGAACTCTTACAAGATCCAAAACTAGAAATGGAGTCAAGTGAAATAGATTTAATTCAGCCACAGTGTATATCTGAAAATAAGTAAAAACATTGTTCAAAGATAAGACTGTGATAATGCTTTCATGTTAAATTTTACTGGGCTTGAACTATATTCAGTATATTCCATTTAAGTCTCCACACCATTAAACTGGAAGAACAGGAATTGCAGAGCCATTTGTAGTAGCAAGAATCCACATAGTATTCATTATTGAAAGATAAAAATGTTATCTTACCATCTTGATAACAAGATTTATTGACAAGTCCTGGATTATCTGCAAGGGCAGCATTAATCTCAGTCACTTCTCCTGAGAGAGGGGAGTAGAGTTCACTAGCAGCTTTCACACTTTCCAAAGCCCCAAACTCATCTGAAACAGAGAATATGATGGAATGTTTCCAAGGGGAAAACACAAAGCACTTCAGTTTTTTCATTCAGACATCCTGGTGATGACCCAACCAGCGAAGAAATGTCTAGATCTTGAGCAAGAAAACAGACTGAAGTCACCCACTTTATGAAGAGGATCAGCATTATTAAATTTGATGTTTATGGTCTTGAATTCTGGGGAACTTGCGCTAGCTGGCTACTACAGAAGGGACAGGAATTCCTTACGTTTGGTTAATCCTTTGCCTAAAGCCCCACAGCACATGATATGATATTGACTTAGAAGGAACTACACCCAGCTCTTGCTACAAGAGACTTAAATATGCCTTTTATCTACAATTTAAACCTTTTTATTCATAACTTGGTTACGAAATCAACACAGCCACAATTTCAGCAATCCCATTTTTCCTTCAGAAATGCTATCAAGTGCTATATTTGCACTCCCTGGAAAACACACATTAGTATTCAGAAGCACCACACTGGAAGCACCCAGCGGCTCTTCCCTTTTTCCTGTGTTGGAGGGAGTTATGGAAATGGTGCCTGGAGCAATGTTAGTCCAGAGCAGTTCTCAGCCACAAGCAAACAAGACAGAGGCTGAAGGAACAGGGAGCTGTCAGAAGAGCAGATAGGCACCAGCACAAGGGATCTGAGAACAACTTGTTCTGGGAAAGCTTGGAATTAGACTGAGGCCAGAATGGGTAGAAAAGAGAAGAATTTAAACGGAAATGAAATTCCTTCAAATAAAGCAAAACTACAAATTGGTTAATTAAAATCCTACACAGAGAGACCTTTTGTCTAACAGTCAGCATTCAGTGTAATAGATTTGGCCAAAACAGTTTGATAGGGAGCTATTCCACAGAAAGGATGGCAGAAGAAAGGCCTTCTCCTTTACCTCATAAACCTACATTTCTGTTTTAAAAATTGTCTGAAGATAATGACAACCTTTTCTTCATATACTACCCAGACAGCTCTCAGTGTTAATACAGTAAAAAGGCCTTTCATTTCTACCTGTTTATGTTCACTTTCTTTAACAAGAAAAGTTACATAATTGAATGATGAAGAATGTAACAATTTGTAACCTTGTGATTACCCTTAATACCCCCAAATTACTGAGTCTCTATATCTGTAGAAAAGTTAGAGCTTGATATCAATTAGAAGTTTCACATCATGCAACTCACAAAGTGTATAACTGGAGAATTACAAATAAACACTTGCAAGTTCAGATCAAAGCATAAATATTTGAAAACCAGAATATAGATAAAATTATTACAAAAATATTTTAAATACTGTATTTTTGAATAAATTTCTTCACAGTTTAAAAAGCAGATATTTTCTGCTGCTAAGCACAGTCTGACAGTGAGATTTTCAAATTAAAGCTGTCTTTTGTAGAAATATCTGAATTTATTTTGCATCCAGAAGCTTTATAATGGTATTAATGACGATAAATATTATTTCAGAAAATCCATCTTTGCAAAGGAAGAGTGGGATGAGTAGAATAATCCCTTCAAGAGCAACTAGAACTGAAACTTACCGTGTTTACTCAATTTTGTCCCAACTTCTGGAAGACTACAGTAAACAACGTCTCCTAATGCTTCCTTAAAAGAAAAGCAAAAGCATCAGAGCATGCATTAACAAAACTATACACAAAAGAGAACTGATACAGTAACTCTAGAATCTGCATATCAGTAGTCTCTGTCTCTAAATGTTGTTCTCATTCTTTACGGATTGTGTATTTTTCACTTTTTCTTAGCAAACACTTAATATAAATAAACTGTTTCATTATCATGCCCCAAATACCAAATTACTGTTTCTCTATTACAGTGCTAATAACCCTCAGGCTCAGTTTATATGCAGATTTCTTCTGGCAGAATGAGGAATAACATCTGCTGATCTTCTTAGCATCAGCTACAGAGAGCTGTTAGCACACAGTTTGTCCTTACTGACTTAATTGGGACCCGTATCACCATAAGAATTAGCTCAACTTTTCCCTGACACATGTATCCTATCCCACAAAAGACCAAAGATCTCACAGAGTATTAGAGTTATTGACAGAAAACTGAGACTAAAGGAAATGCTGCTTGTCCTAAGAAACATTAGTTCCATTTATTGATAGCTTGTCCCATTCATTTTTCCCAAGTTTCACACACAGCAAGTCTCCGCCCAGAATTTGCCTGTGACTATTCCAAATCAAGTACGTGCATGAGAACAAAAAACCCAAAGGAATTCCTGTCCTAGAGTAAGCAATATACACCATGCTGTACATCTGTTCACAACTGTTCTTTAGCCAGAGGGATTTCGCCATATTTGTGTTCAAAGGAAATTTGACCTAAAAAAGTACATCATGTCCTCTTCACAGACATGAACTGCTCAGGTTTAGACCTGCACATTGAAGTTTCTCACCAAGTTCAGCTCTCCACAGGCTCAATCTGAAGCTATTAGGACCTTATCAGAATGCTGAGGTAACACAAATATCACAAATAATGTGATAGACCCAAGTCCAAAAAATCATGCTCAGTGTGTCGCACATGCAATTAAAACAATAAAAAAGCCGTAAATGTCTAAAGAGCAAGGACAGAGCAGATAGGCATAAATAAATATTGCAGACTTGGGCAAGGGGGGAGGGATCAATACCTGCGCAAAATTGCTGATTCCTACTGTTCCAATGCCGTTTTCCACAGATATCCATTCGTGCTTGTCTGTGAATTTGCGGGCTAAAAGGAAACAAACTTGATATTTCAGAAAGAAGTGACATGTTGCTCACTTAAATACAGTAACACATTTGCAGGCTTAAACTGTGGGGCTTTTCACTGAGTTTGTTCATTTTTCTTGGAAGATATTTTAAACAGCCCATGCAATAGAGAGAAGCACCGTGTTCTGCTCATGATGTGCTCAGTGACAGGGCAGAGGCTCACTGGGTGTCCTGCTCAGAGTATTATCAGTTCCTGTGCAACCATCTGGAGACTGGCAAAGTACACGACTAAAAGGACCAGCTCTACTTCAAACAGAAGTGCAAATCTAAAGTTTATATGTGTATTTTACCCATAGCTATTCATTTCTATGATAGCACAGTGACTTTTCAAACATATTTAGTGTTTATTTCTGATAACTACTTTATTATGGCTGGGAAGGCCAGTGTTAGTGACTCTAGAAACACTGTCAGCATCTCATTCAAAGTGCAAAGTTGGCACAGATCAATATAAAATTAAGGCAAATTAATACAGGACAAATTAATAAGGCGACTCATACAGACGAGTGCTACTTAACAGAATTTGCTCTCTGTTAATATTGTTACTGTGAGAAGAGCACAGTAGTTATTCTGTATCATTTTAAAATAAGCCTGTTTAAAACCTTGTTAAGTCTTTTCACAGCAAGGTTACAATTCTCCTTACATTTCAGATCTGTAAGATTCAAGACAGCTTTATTAGAGCAATTGTTTGTATAAAGTCGTAAGGACAAACTTCAAAAGAAGTAATGAAACAGGCAATATTTTTCTTGCTAACATTTTTCCTGGAACTTTTCTTACTCTGAGCATTTTCAGCCTGCCTTGTCCATTTTCTCACTTCTATATAATTTCCCTGTAGATACCTTCCTACACTTTTTTTTTTTAAATTTTAATCAATTTATTTTTATTTTCCACTTGCAGAACCCATCCAGTCAGGTAAGGGATGTTGCAGAAGCTGAAAAAGCTCCCTGAGTGATCAGTGCCATAGTACAGCTTCCTTTTGAGTTCAAAATTCTCCTCTTAAGCTCATCCTGTGGGCTGGACTCTTTATGGCAAACACCAGAGAAACTATACTTCTGCAAATCCTTGTATATTTTCTAAAATTGTATGTGAAGGAAAACACAAGTTCTCACTGTGGACCTGCTAAAACATTTCCAGTCATATTTTAAGCTGCTTCAATTGCAGTGATCCTCTTATTTGTGTCTGAAAAGTTCAAGAGCAGCAAGTCTCAGATAAAATGGTTTGTCTTAGAATAGGGCCCAAGTTCTATAGAGCTCAGTAGAGCAATATGTGGTTTTGCAACTATAATACACAAAAAAATATGAGTAAACTGTAAATATAAAGTATTTTCCCATGAATTATCAGTCAAAAATCCACAGAGAATTTCATCTAGCACTACTTATAACTACAAAAATTCTCATGACCCACTCTAATGAACAGAGTCTTAATGTCTCAAATCATTTCAGGTCAAGATGGTAAACCCATGGGAATTCTACTGGAAATGAGTAATGAACCGTAAGAATGGAGAATGACAGTTGACAAATCTCAAACCCAAGCTGAATATTTGTGATGTTACATGTCCCAAAGAAGCCAACCAGCACGTTTTTATTTAGAATAATAATATTGTATAGAATCTGTTTATAAAGCAAGGCTAATAAAATATGAGCAGATTTTCATGCCAGTTTGGAATACTGCAGTAAAATGTCCCGAACAGTTAGAAGAGCACGTAACTTTCTTGCAGGAGAAAAAAAAAAAAAAAAAAAGTGAAAATTTAAAATTCTGAGCATGCAACAAAAACCACTGCAAATAAAGTAAAGGTCAAATTAAAAACAGTTAATAAGTAATCTCAAAATTTGAACTTTGAGCTTATGTGGTCAGCCCATTAAATAAATCAGCCTAAAGGAATATGAAATGTCAATGCATACCAAATCTCTGTCTGCATTCTTTTCTAGAACAGCATTTCTCTGAATTTACTCTAGCTTCATTATTTCAACAGGACTTTGGTTTCAGCTTAACTAGCATACTCTGAACTCAGGCCCTCATTTAGGGTAACCTGCCTCTATTACATATTTCATATATACCTGAAGAGTGAACTCACACCTCCACAAAGAGGCATACAAAACTTTTCCTCTCTGCCTAAAACAGAAGCACTGTTTGTTACTCCTTCAAGTGATGTGTATAGAAAAAAAATGGGTACATTGACCAGCATAGTGGAAAAAAAAGCTTAGATCCTGACTCAATTTGCAAGTAATGAACAATAAATGTTATTTCTTTCACTTGCAGCAGAAGGCAATTAAACAGGTAGGTTTAAGATTATCTGGAAAGAAATGGATGACCTCTTCTTAGTGGCAGTCATTACTTTTAAAGCACATTCTCCTCCTCTTCTCACCTACTTTTTAAACATTTCTGTTTGTTAGAGTACCACTGATTCTATTTTTCAGACTTTCATGGGTAACTTCCATTCAAACAGAGCTTTGACAGCAGTGGATGCTTTCAGAATTAACTACACCAAATGCAAAACCACAGCAAGCACCGATGCAGGACTCCATCCCCCGCGGTGCCACTCGTGCAGCTGGGGCTGCACAGGCGCCAGAGCCAAACTTGTGCAGCCCAGAGCGGCTCAAGGCCCTGCAAGCCCGGCTGCGGCTCTGCCTCCGCCAGACACCCGCCCCTGCCCCTTCCTTGTGCTGCTGATGCTCCTTGGAGCCAACATCAAGCTGTTTGCGGCGGCAATCCCGGGAAAAGCTATCCGCTTTTTTGGGCAAGCTGCGTGCTCCCCGCTCGGCCCACTCTGCGAAGCCTGTCTGGGACCAGAGGGGGACTGAGCCGCTTTGCTAAAAACTGCAGCGCGGAGATGAGGTTGAAAGTTTCCGGCCAACTAACGGAGGTGAACCTGCTCCTGAGGGAGCGGGATCGGGAGTGCTCGCAGCGGGACCGGGGGCAGGTGAGGGGCCCTCCGAGGCTTCAGCCATCTTGCGAGGTTCTCCGGCCCCCGCCGACACCGGGGGGCTCCGGGCGGCTGCAGCATCGCGCTCCGAGGGGCCGCCGGGACACGGCACGGCGGGAGGCAGGGAAGGAGGGAGGGATAGAGGGACAGAGGGATAGAAGGATAGAGGGCAGCTGCCGCCCGGGGCCGCCGGCGGGACCCGAGCTCCGGCCGCTCCGCGCACCCAGCCCCGGCTGGCGGGGGCTCCCCCGCGGGCTGGGCCGGGACGAGCTCCCGTAGCCCACCCTGCCCACCCTCCNGGGCGGGGCCGGGGCGGGCGGCGGTGGCCGAGGCGACCCGCGGGCCCTGAGGAGCGAGCGGCCCGGGCTCGGCTGCGCGCCCCGCTGGCAGCGGGCACCGGCGTGACCTGAGGGAGCCGCCATGTTCCGTGCGCCGCCTCCGAGGGGAGGGAGGGGATTTGGCCAAACAGTGCAACTGCCGCTCCGTGTTTATTAAATAAATACAGGTGCCAAGTCTACAACAAGCGCGCGTGGGACGTTTCGCCTTAGGGTTACCGCTATTTCTTAGCTATTACTCCAGCTAACACGCCGGCAGCACTTTGGGGGTGAACACCGCATCGTTTTCACAGAATCACGGAATAGGCTGAGTTGGAAGGGACCCACAAGGCTCGAAGTCCAACTTCTGGCCCTGGAGAGGCACCCAACAATCCCACACGTGCGTGAGAGCGTTGTCCAAGCGCTTTCAGAGCTCTCTCAGGTTTGGGGCCGTGACCATTCCCTGGGGAGCCTGTTCAGTGCCCGACCATCCTCTGGGTGAAGAACCTTTCCCTAATATCCAACTCAAACCTCCCCTGACACAGCCCAAGCCGTTCCCTTGGGTAAGCCCGTTTTGCTCAGAAGCTGTAATAACGTACGCCTATAACCTAACCTAACTCTAACCACTGCAGCTGATAACAAACAAGTAAATACTTTGCCCACAAGCAAAGTGACTTTTCAGTGTGGTCTTCATTCACTCGCTGACAGGTTGTTCCGGTTGTCCATCGGTGGCTGGCTTCTCTTCCTTCTTGCATTTAACCCCAAAGAAACTGAAGAGTTTCATTAGCATTAGATCAACAATCTCCTCTTCTTCTGAAGCCTGAAATAACAACAAATAAGTTACTAAGAGGTGCACACCCAAAGTGGATTCAGTGTTTGCTGAAGTCAGAGCAAGAACAAGATAAAATCTCTACTTGAGGTGAAATAAGCCAACTTTCAGCAGAGCACCAGTGACTGCCAAGCAAAACATCATGCCAATATTTTTATCCAGACAGAAGCCCCAAATAAGTATGGACACTATAGAAATTTTGTCTGTCAAATCACATGGAAATCTCTCTACAGGAGCCTGGAGTGCACTTGCCAGCTCCCATACAGCTTGTGTTATATGCAATGAGACACCCACCATTTCTAGATGAAGTAAATGAGAAGAACTCAATATATCTTGTCTTCTATCAACCATATTCTTTGTTTTCATCTCCCTTGACTTTATTTAAAACATAGAGGAATTCTGGTCAGTACTGGAGTGCTAAGCTGGATTTCACACTATCAGTAGCTTAAATGGGTCAGGCACTCACAGTGAGAGCTTTAAAAGGAGCTGTAAAGCCTCAGGCACTTCAGTAGCAGTTTTGGCACTGATTTCAGTATAGCCCAGCACAAGCCTAAGAGTTTTTTGCTGGATTTAGTATGTGAACAGAAGGCTGCAAATCAGATCTGAACATGGACTCGTATGAACAGGAATGGACAGTGTAAATCTGGAAAATCTGAAGTGTACTTTCTGAACAAAACTTTCTGCCTTCTTAAGAGCTGGACTGAATTTTCATGGTTTTCATCCATGGTTGAATACCTGAGTAAGCACTGAACAAAAAATGTTAAAAGCAGGAGAGCTTAGATGAACAAACCTGGTAGTGCTTCTGCTCCTCACTAAAAGCAACCAGAATCACCGAAATGAACAGATTCAGTACCACGAATGTCATAAAAATTATGCAGGATCCAATTAAGAAGGAGCCTAAAATTGGATTGTAGTCCAAGACCTGTATAATGCGTAAGGTAAGACATCATATTGTGATTGTAACAACAAACAAACAAAAACCCATACATACATACATACATACATACATACATACATACATACATACATACATACATACATACATACATACATACAAGCAGTTAAAACCCTTGTAGACAAGACAAGAAGTTTGTCACTTTGAAAATCCGGTATCTAATCAATTGTCATATGTATTATACATATATGTAAATTTTCTTTAGTCACTGTCCTGTGTTGATACCATATAGTACAAAGAGAAGAGAATATTTTATATATATATATATATGTATGTGAATATGGGCAATTTGGGGTTTTTTTTAAAGTATTTGCATTTGATTGCAATGGTATGACAGTTTCACATGAAAGTTGACAAGCCTGGAGATCTGTTTATCCACAGAACAGCTGAAGCTTCCTCCTGCCTCAGCTTTCAAAATAGATGAAATCTCTGTATGCATTTATTTTATTTTACTGTATGCTTTACAAACAAGCGCAGTCAGACTGTCGGAGACACTTATAAACCAAGGGTTGTGAAAAATCCAAACCCTGATCTTCATATAAGCTACAGTATAGGAATATATTTTCAAGATTAACGTGAATGGGATGTAGAGGTGAAAAAGTTTGTGCCCAATTGCTGATCTTCAAAGCCACCATAGCCTATTGGATCCATGGTCTAAAAACATCCACCAAGGAGGATTTCACAGTCAGAGATGTCCGAGAATTAATCCACAAATAAATGTTCATAGGATATTGAAATATTTGAAAGATCTTACTGAAGAAGTGGTATATAAAGAATAACGAAAAAAAAATTAACGTGAAGTTCCCTTGTGGAAGGCCTTGCCTTTCTTGAGAAGATAGAGGGGGTGTTCAGAACAAACACAGGGCTCTGCTCACATTTTTGTCTGTACCTTTCTAAGGAAATTACTCAAAACTTTCAATCGATTAGTAACATCTCTAGTTGAAATGTGAGCAGGTTTCTTAATGAAAGGTTCATTATGAGCCTCCTCATGGTCAAAATAGGACATGAAAGAATTTCCCGTGGTGTCTTTTTCTTGCTCAGAAAAGGTGGCTGCTTTAGGAAGCTGTGGAGCTGCAAAATTAGATTAATATTTAACACTAATTGAAAGTCCTTCTATTTGCTGGGTCAAAGCATATTTGATAGCTGAGATGCCAATTGTATGGTTGTAAACTTCTCAAAATTAGAGGTGGTACCTCCTCATAGTTGAAGATTCCCAGCTGAAGACTGACCATGGTCTCTGCCGAATCAAAGAGAGTTTTGTAAGAGTAGAGCTTCCATCCAAATATCAGGTTTGCCTGCAGATGACAGAAGTCATGTCTTGTGTCATGATCGGAATCCTTGCTGCAAAATGTGTTTAGCTCTAATACCTTTTATCACAGATATGAGAATGTCTTATATCTGCCCAGCTTGCCACTAGATATGTAAAAAAGGTACTTATTTCCCACTTATAAACTAGCCAAACAGAAAATGGCACTTTCTGAACTCTCCACAATTTAAGCTTTATCCAGAAAATCCCTTTTTCTGTGCTTTGTTCTTTGTCACATCTATTACACATAGAGAATCCTTACTTTTCAGCTCAGTGTTTGATTTCTCACTAAATTTCAGTTTGCAAATGACAGACAAGTGGATGTTTTAACTTCACTTTTACTCATACAGAAGACTTGGCCTCCAAGCTGCTAACCTAAGATTTAGACAGGCAGCTTTATTCCATTTTACATGGCAGAGTTATGTTTCTTTCAGCATTCAGAAATAGTTGATTTAACCTGACAGTACCTGGAAGCAGACTGCAGACAACAGAAAGCACTGTGGTACTCACAGCAATGGAATAGGCAAGGAACATGATTGCAATAACAGTGATGAATCCAGAGATATCACCCCATGCCCTCCTTAGCGTTGAAGTGATCATGTTCAATTTAGGGTTGAGCCTCAACAGATGCCACAGTTTCACTGTGGAGAGAAGCACCAGGAATGCAATCAGGTAGCCAAGAACTGCATCAGCTCTTGCTGTTTCGCTGAAGCTTACGGAGCTGTTAGGAAAAAAAGAAAATACATAATATATCATGCACACAGAATCCTTTGAAGTGCATAAATGGGTATGCTGGAAAAGCCATTTTACTCTGTCCTTGGTTTCAGTGGAGACCTAATGAGTTCCTGCTTGAGTGTTCCCACCTGCATTTCCTACTGGGTGAACACAAAAAGCTCAGTTGTGCATGGCTAAGTTTTTTTTAAGGAGAGGAAGTCTAGGCTGTAGCCCAAATTCTGCTCATTATCCTGTGATTTTACCACCTCTTTCCCTTGTGACCATTTTTAAAAATATACTCTAATTTTCCATTCTGTACTAAGTAATCCATTATTGTCCTCTAACCAATGGCTTTTTACAACAAAGAACAAGGCAGATTATGTGCTTTCTGGGTGGATGTCCCATAGCAGAAAGGCTTGTTGGTTCACAAGACGGTGATGCAGAGAGGAGAGTAGGGGCTAAAAAAGGGAACTTGGTGCTCAAGCCTGCTGGATTTTATTAGAGCAGTATCAGAAGAAAATCCTGTTGCTGACAAAAACCTAAGCCCTGACACACTCACAGGTTTCATGAATATAACCATCTAAGATAGCAATATCTAACACAGACATGGTGCTGTCTGGGAAGAGGAAAAATAGGTTTATTTCTGCATAAGCAGCAATAGCAAAGGATGCACTATATAGCATTAGTACTTACTCCTCCTTGTGTTCCTGGTAGTAGCTGATATCTCGGGTCCCAAGGACTGTCCGTTTCACAAACACTGACAGAGCACTCCAGCTAATCAGTATAATGGCCAGCTCCAGGAGATTCCACTTGCTATGGAAGTATCTCCATCTCAGACTCTTCATCAGCTTGCCCTGTGAGGAGTTTTACTGTTTCAGTCTCATCACTCCATATCATACAGTGCACCTCTGAACTGTAGGTTCAGAGGGCAATGCCCTCCACAATAAAGCAGACTACTCTGCATTAATAAAACTACATCTTGCACTAGGTTCTCACTGTCTTTTTCAAAAGAATCATTCCAGCCAAATACAGTTTTGCCTTCCTATTATTTAATACTGCCACTGTACCTAAATCAATCTTCCATTGGTGTAGCAGCACCAGCACTACTGAAATCAAGTATAGTCCTAAAGCTTTTGTAAGTGAAATCAACAGCAGGCACAAGGTAATGCTCTCAGCCGAACTTTCCATTGGGCCTCACCTGTATGATCATGTAGTACACAATAAAGAGGAAATAAATGACTTCTGCTGCAACCACAAAGATGTGGAGGCTGTTGGTGTAGGGGTAGAGCCGGACACTTTGCAGCTCCGCGCTTGTGAAGAAGGCCCCTAAAAAACAAACAGGGGTCACCTCAGGGCTCTGATAATGACACCTTTCTGCTTTCATTCAAACAACTCAGTTCACCAGTAAGACTTCTATACTTGCTTTCACATCAGTGTGAGGCTGAATCCAACCACTGAACTGAGATTTAGACTTGACTGTGTGAGTAACCCTGTAAGTGTTTGAAATTTTCCTCAAACAGGAATTTCAGAGAGTCAAGACTTTTAGAGTGGTAGTGCTGTCTGTGTGATAGCACTATAGTAATCCCAGCAGGGCTCAGTTTCGATTGGACTACAAATGCAGAAATACAGCAGGAGGACTTGGAATTTTAAAAAAAGCTGAATCTCATTCTAAACCCAAAATTAGCTCAATTTTGTGGTCAGTTTGGGCATTTTCCAATACTTGGACACACCGAGAGATGCTGCTGCTCAGATCAAATGTTTTCCTATAGCCTTTAAACCAGAATTTGGCTTCACTATTCTTTGTTGTATCCTGATTATGTGTTACATGATGCAATAGATATATATCTGAGAAGTAGTCTGGAAGAAAAAAGACAGACTGTTATTTTTATTTTTTGTCTTAATATTGTATTGATTAGCTGAAGTGATTAGGAAACAGAATTTTTCTTGTTCCTGTTGTGTAAATTCTGGAGATCAAGTTTCAGCACCATGTTTTCCTCATCAGTGGATGACCACAGCGTAAGCAAACACAAGATGTTCCATTGTGGTCTATATTACTGTGATGCTGTGTTTTTCCTGAACGGTTCATAAAATTTGCATTGATTCTCTCATGATTAGATTTATTAAAACACTTGTCTTTACTAAAGAAAGAACTGGGAAAACACTGATAGTGTGTAAATCTACCCTCCTGCAGGTGCATTGCTTGCTGTCTTCAGAAATGTGCAACTTAGGAAGGGTTCTCACCTAAAGCATTGCTTTCAAACATCAGGCTTATAATGCAGAACAGGTTCACGTTGGCATTGTAGACTGTAAATTCAACAAACACTGCTCTTGTGAAGGTGTCAAGCCAGACATTGTTGAAAAGGTACTGGAGAATTCTGCCAAAAGAATTGTAGCCAGTGATCTAGCTCATACAGGAATGTATCTCATGGAGGATGCACTGATAATTTACAAGAACACAAGTGGTACCTGGAGGCGTTCTTAGGGTCAGTTCCCAGGTGAATCACGTATCCCCCTCCGCTGTAGACGGCAAGTTTGCCCCAGCTGGGGTGTCCTCTCAGTTCAGACTGACTCTGATACTGCCATGCTGAGCTCAAGTCAGAGGAGTTATCGAAGACCGAGGTATTCCAGTGTTCCCCATAAGCTGATGTATCTTCTGTTTGTAGGGAGTATGGAGTGTGGCATTCCTCAACTACGTGCTGGAGTCTGGGAGAAATAGGGCAGGTGTCTCCTTTCACTCTTACTTGGCGAATTCGAGCACTACCCACCAGCTTGGAATTGCCATCTGTAATGAATCCTAAACAGGAGATGGAAAAGAGCAGCACTGGCAATATGACAAAATCAATAATACTTCTTCATTTCATTTATGATTCAGTGATGCCTTAATATTTTGCCATATATTCTTTTCTCGGAAACACTGTAAGCAAAATAGTCATGAAAATGAAACCTTCATGTTGATTTGAACTGAGTTCTTAAATAACATTCACGATAACAGAGTTCTGTGTCACTCCCCATCCGTATTTTATACAGAAGAAAAGTGAGGCCTGGGGGAGAAAAGTGACTCACCTCGAGTCCCATAGCAGAGTAACTTTATACAGTGTTCATGTGACCTGTCATGCCCAAAGAACAACTCTGCTAATATATTTCAATATTTACCATTAAATGTGAGCTGGAAAATGGGTCATATTTTACTGGATATGGCTAGATAGAAACATGCTGATATTGCATAATTTGCCTTCACATTGACCCAAATCCTGATGCAAACAACTCTCCTGAGGAAAAGCTTTATGGTGCCACCTGTCTGCCATTCTTTTTTTATTATTATTATTACTATGGAAAGAAAGTTGTGTAAAACTGAGGATATATCTGAACATTTGGAGTAAGTAATGTAAAACGTGAAAAATTTAGCATTGCAGTGCAGAACTTTTGGGTTATATTAAATATAAGGAAAATATCAGGGGATGTTTAACTTGAGGTCAAGCTGTAGAGTTTTGTTATCCACTAGTATTCATATGATAAGATTTCTTGCTAGCCTCATATACTCACAGTCCCTTTCTCCACTCAAATATGCAAGTTAGAGATAGGTACTAAAAATAATGTTTCAGAATCTGACAAGCTGAAGGGAAACAATGTGACTCTGCACCTTTATATGATCCATAAAGGTTTTTGAGTAAGGTAGTGTTTGCCCACGTGAAAAAATCCTGGTAACTGTAGACATCATGGAATCCATCTGTAAAGCTGTCCTCAATGTGTTTGTTTAAATAGTAGGAATTGGGATCTCTCTGCCCATAGGCAACCAGTAACAGCATCCATAAAAACCCCAGATAGGCTGGAAAAAAACCAGAAAGAGACAGCACATGTGAGGTCTGAGTTAATGCTGTTCAAAATAAATTGCATGAATGATTACTGCTGTCAGCACCTATTAGGCCATGGAGGTGCTTTGTAGACTCTGAGTGACCAGTGCTAATGAATGCACCCAAGATGCTTCAATGTGCTGCAGCTTAAATGTTCCAAATGTTAAATTTGGAATATGAATAGCAGTCAAGAAAATAAGTGGTAAGGCTGAATAGAAGTAGTCATGGCAGCCATAAATAAAATGAGCAGTCTAACTTTGTTCCAAGTGAATGAGGTAATTTTTGCCATTGAGTTTAGAGGAAATAAAACAGAGGCATAAATAATTATCTATAGATACTATCTGCTTTTAGAAAGATGGCCTCCATCTGCTCTTTGATTTCAGCTTCATTTAACTGTTGATCTCCTCCTTTTATCCTTTCTACTTTTCTTTAACCTCTCATGTGTTTGTGATATATTTCTTTACCATAAAATGAAGCCTTAGCCACACTTTTTTCTCCAGCTAACATTCCCACCTCCTTGCAGCTCCAGCTGCCATGGAACAGCCTGTCTCTACATCATAACGGCTGGCAGAAAGCTGAAGATATGCCAAAACTTTGTCACCCAAGAGAACAATATTTTCACTCATGTAAAATAACTGATGAGTATTACTGAATAAAACAAGATAATCTACATATGGATAATACCCAGGATTTCTCTGATGAGGGCAAAAGCTTTCTGCTCCTTCATGCAGCTGATTTTCATTTTCTCCACATCAGCAGCAGGAGGTGGCCGGTAAATGTTGCTTCTACTGTCCCTTCGGGCTCCAAACAGAGGGTGTGAATTACCTGTGAGGGAGAGCAGTGAGCCCTGGAATTAGTCAACAGATTATCCATGTCCTGCATTTTGTTTCTTTGGACATTCTAAGGAAACATTTCTATTTAATGCTTTCCCTTAGGAAGACAGAGGATGTGGTTTAAACAATGACTATAGCAAGGCAAACAGTGGGGTGGGAAGGAGCTCACAAAACCTGTGTGCTGGGTTTAGGACCAGGTGTAGTCCAGGTGTCTCTCTCTATGCTGAGCATCTCAGAAGGTGGTGTATTCATAGCCTGAGGCTGAGCGGGGAGGAAGCTGTAGATCAGATAACTTTGCTGTGTCCTAGGATTCCTGTCTGCTAGTCAAGGCTTTATTTAGATATGATTATGACTGCAGAAGCCACTGTTCAGTTTAGGGGAATAATACAGATAATCGTGGTTGTGGAAAAGTATTTAACCTGAGAACCTTTATATAGGACTTAAAGTATGTGGGAAGTTTCTTTGTGAGAGGTTTTAGTTATGCTTGTCAGATAAAGAGCTACCAGTGTACATGAAGGGTGTGTTTTGCACTGGGTCACTTATTTATTTTCCCTAAGCTGTGGAATAGTTACAGGTTTTGTTGCAAGGCAGTTGAGCTGAGTCATGAATTCATGCATAAAGCACACCAAAAGCTGGGAGGTTACTGCACTTTCTTTAATAATTTCTCACTTTACAGGCAGTTACCTGATGCAGATAAAGGCCCATCAATAGCTGGGTTTTCTTCATCCTCATGTTCCACCTTCTTCAGAACCAGAGCAAAAAAAGCAGCAAATCCCAGCACCTGGAAGGAATCAGCTACAGACTCACCATATGCCCGTTTCATATAAAGAAGCTCAGGCTTTGACCTGGATCCCTTTGGATCCAGGTGCTGCAGGAAAACAACTGTGCTTGTTGAACCCATGCAGCTGAAGCCCATAAACAAGAGAACAGTGCACAGTGCTGGGGCCTGTCCAGCTAAACTGATTTTGTGACACATCCTCCCTACTGAGAAACCTCATTAAACCCTGACAAAGCAAGGGAGATGAAACTAATGGAGTTAATGTCAGCAAAAACCAATAGAACTCTGTAAACTTCCTGCTTCCTCTTGTTTTAAGGGCAAAGACTACTCATTTTATATCTTAAATCCTGTAGCTCTTTAGAACATGTTACACTGTCTTTCTGCAATGGCAGCAGGTGAGTTCACCTTGGCCAGTGGCTGTATTTCTGAGGCTCTCACCTTTAAGGGCTGTGTGATGAAAAGACTTTCCAAAAAGGAGATGACCATGGAGATCAGCCACTTGATGGAGTTCTCCTTGCCGTAATGGAGTCCGTAGAGCATGGTAAAGAACCCGGACACACCGCTGGTGGCTGCCACGAGGAACCAAGCGATGAACACAAACCACCAGGGCAGCCCTCTGTGAGAAATACTTTTCTTGTCAACATTGGAGAAGTTTGGAGTATGGGACCACCTTGAGAGTCAACCAGAAGGGAAAAAAATCAGTCTGAGATGGAACAGGAACCAAAATCACAGTCATCAGGTTCACTGGGAATAGGCAACATCTTATGATATAAAATCAAAATATTGTAAATTCTTTTAATTAGTGCAGTTATATAGGGTATATGGATAGGAAAAAGTACAGTGAGAAAAAATAGTGAGTAAGAGTGCAGAGGTCAGCTAAAATCAAAATGTGATGGGCTTATTTACTCCTCAGTTCTTGCATAATTGAATTCCAGTAGAATTATTGACAAAGCTATGACTGCATTTAAGCTGCTGAATGCATCTCTCATGATCACCATAAAGGCCAAGTGACGTAATTAGTGCAATTGTTTCCAATACTTCCAACTTAATTATCATATTTCACTGAACTATTTTTGTCTGCTTATTAATTTTTTTTAACCATAAATTTTAAGAGATTTCTGTGACTTTGGAGCTGGGTGATCATCCCAGCCCTTTACTGTCACATGGCATTGTACTGTAACTTTCCACTTTGGAGGCAAAAATGACAAACAGCAGTGATCTGTCATTATTGCCTTTGTGTGCAGTTCACAGTGCATGGAAATTGCTTTGTAGCTCCTGCAGTGGTATAATAGTAAGAGTTATTTTTACAGATATAATAATAGTTATCTAGCACATATTAAGCAGTAATTATTTGGGCTTTGTCATCCTGTCCAATTTTGAATCCATGACCTGAATTTACTTATACTGAGGATGAGATGAGAACTGGGTTACCCCTCACTGATGGATGCTGATGAGCAGATTTGGTTCTCCAGGAGGTTCTTCAAATGCTGAACCTGACAAACAGCTTGTGTGTAACTCTCAGGCATCTGAAATTCATGGGGCCCCAGCAATTCCAGCTCCATCTCTACATGCTGGAGTTGCATGTACAAGCAGCGATGGTAATCACTGTGTTTCAGCTGCTGACAAATTCTCTTCTCTGGAGTTGGACTTCTTTTTTTTTCTGCACGCAAAGAATTATTCATTTATTTACTGAGAAAATAGATATTCCTAGATTAAAATACTGTTCAATACAAAGAGTGGTAGAACTGGAGCTAAAGATCATGGATGTGATGAAGTGAAGAGTAACACTTGAAGGGATGTGTAAAAGCAGCTTTAGTACTAGAGCATAATGTTCCTGTGCTGGAATGGCCTGGAATTTTTTCCGGAAGGCAGCTGAGTTAAACAGCAGTCCTAAAAGCTTAACAGGCAGGTCAGATCAGATCAACTGTTAATTTGTTCATAGTTTACCTGTGCAATTAGTAGCTTGGCAGACTCACTGGAAAAGCCAAATGTGAGTCTTAATGAAATCAATGATATTGTTTACTCATACATTCTTGTTTAGTTGAGAGTCAGACTGAAAGGAACAACAGCACTAGGCCAAGAAGAAAAAAAAAGACAGGTCATAAAGACTGTGAAACAACTGATATTTGTGAGTCTTTTCATTAGTAGATACTGATCCTGATCCCAAGCCAGACTGGTAGCAAACATTTGATTCTACACCGTAAGAAACAGAGATTTCACAGTTGTCTTTACTTGGCTGGGCACTCAGTGGTGCAGTGAAATAACAAGAGGCAATGGGCACACCTTAAAACATGCGAATTTCTGAGCATAAGAAAAAACTTATGTATTGGACACTGAGTAGGTTGCTCAGATAATTTGTGGAGTCTTCATCCTTGGGCGCATTCAGCATTTGACTGGATTTGATCTTGGGCAATCCTGCTCCTGCTGCTTCTGCTCAGAGCAGCGTGGTAGGATCCAGAGATCCCTTCTAAGACCTCACCTATTCTGTGACTGTGTAGTTGCCTTTGAGTCAGAATGTAAGAAGAGCTTGGATCATCACATCCAGTGCTATAATCATTTCCACTGCAAAGGTTTCAGCGGGCGTTTCATAGTGTATTATTTACCTTGGATATCCACAGCACCTAATGTGACAATTATAGGACCATCCTTCTGGCTCTCATGATAAAACTCTTGCCCATCTCTGTTCTGCTGACAGATGATGTCCTCAACCAATGACAAAAGTGTGTTGATATTAGTTGATTTTTCAAGGTCTGGTGGTGAGGTGAGAGATGGAGTCTTCAGGGCTTTGAAGAGTGAGTTGGCAATTCTTCCTATGTCCTAGGAAAGACAGCAGCAACACAGCAGTGACTCTGGCTGCAGTGCCTTAAGCTGATGTGATGTGACAGCATCACTGGCTGGGAGCTACACCAATTGCTAAAATCTCCGGAATGGGTAAGAATAGCACATCCTACAGTGCTGGATGCGACAGGCAGATTTCAGTGAGTTCAGGAAGGCAGCTTTCAGGGTTCAAAAGGGCAGCGTACCTGCCTGAGGACCTAAGCTGAGAAAGATATGATCCATGATACCTTTTATCTTCACAGTCTTGCTTTAACTCCTGAACATGGTGATTTGGTCACACACAATAACTGTGCGAGGGCTGGGACGTACAAAGGCAGACCTTAATGAAGGGTTGCATTTAGGTGGGTAAATGAATGCTTTGCACCAGTGGTAATTGGCTTTTCTCTTCAGACAGGCTGAAGTGCATCAGACAGGGAACATTTGTGGCGCTGGGGAAGCCGGTAGTGCGTGGCAGCAGAGGGCAGTGCAGGACTCATTGGGACTTGCCTTTGTCACAGCCTCTGGAGTGAGAGAGGCAGCCTGGGTGGCCCGTGGGGTGGGAGGCAGGCTTGGGGACACGCGACCATTTTTTCCCGGCTTCTTCTCTCTCCCGTGCTGGGCTGGCCGGGGTCGTATGTTCCTGAAGATCTGCACAATGAGCAGGTTGATGGGGAACATAAGGAGGGAGCTCTCAAAGCCGATCATCACTTCCTGCCATGTGAACTCGATCTTACCTGTCAAGGTCAAACAGAGGGGAGAAGGAAAAATAATCCCAGGCAAAATAAACCACCAAGTCTCTTTCTTGTGAGAAAGCCCATTTAGTCAAATCTTGCTTCCAGATTCTGCTGTGTCTCTATTTGCCTGCCCAAGAAATGGTGAGGATTGTTACCCAAATCCATTTTCTGCTCAGCAGGATCCTTTGGCACACCCCAGAACATGATGCTGGTCAGCATGGTGCAGAGGAGCAGTGAGAAACAACAGGACACACGCTGGGCTCGCGTGAAGGAGCTTCGTGGGGAGCGGCTGAAAACCGAGTACCAGATGTGCCCATCCTGGAAACCCTTGGAGGTCTTCATGAAAAACAGATTGCTGGGAAGGAGAAGAGGGAAATCAAATGGATAAGTAAAAAGAAGAGGGAAGAACAAAGCTCTAGTTCAAGGTCCTAACCTGTTCATGCTTCTAGGCACTAGCAGAAGAAATAATAACTAGGAGAAATTATCAAATATCATGGCTTGATTTGCATGGAATGGTCATAGCTACTTATGTCCTTAACTTTTGGCCACAGCATGGAGGGAAAGTGAATAGTTCCTATTTACATTGTCAAGAAAACTACACATAAGAGAAGATGTTTGGGTTTCTCTAGGTCTTTTCAGGCTATCCTTCTTTAGCACCAATATTTTCAGTATGGTACTACTGTTAGGGTAATTATTAGATTTACTTAACCATCCTTCCTTTTTCCCTTGTCGAGAGCCCTTTAAGGCCAGTGGAAGAACCTTCCTTGTTTTCATTTTTGTCTAGGGCTTTGGTCTGGTTTTTTCATGCTTGCTGTTCTAGACTGACTGCTATCAAGAGTAAAAAAAAATTCTGTAAAATAGGAGGTACCTGAATTGCTTCATGTCCTGTTCTGTTGCTACTGGGAACACTTTATCTAGGACACATTCTCCAATATCAATGGCTAGCCAAGAGTTACAGAGGAAGTACCATTTCTGATCCCAGGCCAGATCATGGACTAATACTCGATTCACATACCTGTTGGAAAAACACACAGGGCACAGTCACATGTCACACGTGAGTATGTGAAATCCAGAATTCAGCAAGACTGTGGAGGACAAACTCTGGCCTTCGGCTTCTTAGGGTGACTAAACTGTAAGGTACAGAATATATCCCATCCTGTACTGGACCTGGGATATGGGAAGCACTCCTGGTCCTGCAGTTTAGACTATGGTTTGGTTTATTCATCTGTAAAAACTAGAATCTAACTCTTCTTTTCTCTCTGGAACTGCAGAAAGGATAATTTTCAAGTGCTAGAAAAGGAAAGCTGTTGTCATTATAAAAAATTATTTGTGGATCTTTACTTACCAGGATCTCCAGACCTCCACTTACCAGGATGGACTGTCCCCTGAATTATCATGCCACAGTCTAATACTCTGCAGTTCCCCAAGAGGGAAAAAGGTACAGAGGAGGAAGACATCCACTCCTCCACGTTCAAAGACTGATGTATCAGGATCATTTAGATGGTGGGGCTCACTCTGTCCATCCAGTCCATAGAGGGTAAGAGTCACCTGGAAAATAAGAAGGCAAAATGAAGATTTGCACATCCCGATCCTCCTGTGTTTATTTCGCCAGCATACTCTTCCAGCTTTCAACAAACCTAAGGGCTTTCTGGCTCAGACAGTGCATTTGAGCTGTCCTGTTTAATAGCCTCAGGTGCTCCATTATTCATCCAGTTCCCTAAACAAATAAACTCTCTTGCCACAAGTGCCACTGATACCTTGGAGGTTGTGGCTGCGCCACGGCGGTGTCCTGTGAAAACTGTCACAAGGTAACGATACTGAGCAAAGGGGTCATTGTCTTCCAGCACTGTGATTTTCACCTGCGGAGTGACACAGCACAAGCAGTGTGTTAGCAGTCCTGTAAGTACAGATTCCTGAAAGCCATGAGTAGAAATTTGTTGTCTTGTCAATGTTTATTTACCAGTAAACAGAGAGTTACAGGGAAAGGAGTAGGATTGGTTAAAGACTTCCTATAAAACAGGCTAGGCATGATGGGAATTGGCCTGAATACATTGACTTTATTAGATGGAGACTTACTTTGGCATCATCCTGGATGTCTTTCCTTCGTGCCCAAATAACTACAACCACATATATCAGAAAGATGCATCCTACAGTTGTCACCACCACAGGATTGTCCACAAATGTACCAAACAGCTGGGCTGTTTTGCTGACATCTATGGCATTGGGTATGACAAAGAAGGAGCTCCCAAAGAAGGTCAGATGGTTGCAGAGGCATTGTGTGCTGCTAGGATTTGTTTTTGGTCCTACCTGAAACCCAGAAAAGATTTCTGATAAAACATCTGGCTTCAAAGTATTAGATGACTTACCAAGCAAATGAAAAGACAGTGCTGAGATTGGTAAATTAGTGTAGAGGGCTGCTGTACACAGAATTGTTCAAGTTCTAATTAGGAATATTAATTCTAACACCTAACCAGTAACAGGCATTACAATATATGATGGCCTTTTCAGAATGGTTCCATTTCTTCTTATGTAGAAGTTCATCTCAAGAAATAGAAATAGAAATGTTGCTTGAAGCTTGGTTCAATATGACTAAACTTCTTGAGTTTATTAAAACATCTCAAAATGATCTTGTTTTATGGTGTCAGTTCAGTGCTATCATTTTACTACATGATGGTGGTTATGAGGGCTGGCTTTGAAGAATATAACAGACACATTGTTTTGTTTTGCTCTACTTACATGACATCCATAGCTGTTCCAGCCTCCCTGGTGCTCATCCCAAAACACACAGCGGGATGCAAAGCAAGTAGCATTTATGGTTAGCCCATCATAGACTGTGGAATCCATTCCCATGTCTTGTAAAACCATGACATAGTAGGTTCCTTCTCCAAAAATGAGTTCTTCTGGGCTGAGAACCCAGCTGTTTGTCTCACCTTGAACATAAATATTTTCATTTCAATGTATATATAGAAAGGCTAATTCAGAAGTATGCAGCTGTATTGCATGTAACAAATAAACCAAAGAAACAGGTGTGAAATCATTCTTAGCAATTCATTGTTCAAAGCATCCCAATCTTTGCTCCTGTTAGTGAACACTTTATCCTACAGATTGGAACCTTGAAGCATGAGGTTTCTTTCCAGCTAGACACCTGAACTCATGGCCAAGGCTCATTCTGCAAGTTCATGAGTCACTAACCACTTGTCTTACCTCCAGAAGTTTGCTTATAGAACAGATGATTTTTCATATCATAGTTGGTTTCATTTGGGTGATAGCCATACCCCAAGTAAAGTATTAGTGGAATGTCATGTTCAGATTCCAGGTGGATCACTATAGATGTGTTTCCTGAGGTAACATTGACTTGAAAAGTGCTATAATTGCCCAGATTCAACAGAATCTTATCTTCCTGTGTTGCTGAAAGCCTTGGTAACATGATCTGTTTTTAAACAGAAAGACATAGGTTTAGATACAGAAAAACATTTTTCTTCTTAGCATGCAGCCACATAATAGATTATCTTTTTTCATAACATCAGGAAAGCATGGCCAGTAGAAAATATCACTTTTAAAGTAATTTTCTTGATAATGTCAACTAACTTCTGAAAAGCTAATTTGAAACCTGTGTAGACTCATCACAATGCCTATGACCATTAGTGCGTTTCTGAACCGAGAACTGTGATTATGGCTGAGACGCTGGCTACATGAAGTGCATGTATGAATGATTTGGGTGTCAGTTTATACATGGACTGGGGAGCCAAAGAGTAGTACAATAAATACAGAGGTTGGATGATGAAATCAGACTTCACGTTGTGCTTTGGGATGACTGTAATCTGGAGTCTATTTCCACAGCCATTAGCATTCTTACATTCATTTAAATGAAGAATAAAATGCCTCCTTTTTAAGAAAAGACATTTAAGAAATATTTGTTATTTCATTCATCACATCGCACAAATCCTTCCATCCCAAATGCAAATAGCATCATCCCATTATCTAATGTAATGAACACTTACCTCAATGTTCTCTTTGAGGTTGCTGACTGGTATGATCAAACCATCCAGATCAGTTAGACTTAGACCTCCCACTGTTCCACTGATGTCAAAACTGGTGTCACTGGAGAAAAAGGGATTCATGGCAAAGCTCACCATCTGTGAGAAGACATTAACTATCAGACAACTGAGCTATTGTCAATATTTCATTATATTCACACTCTGAATTGCTGAATAGTGAAAGCTTGAGCTCAGACCCAAACAGGAGTTGACTTCCAAGAAGCTTGCATCCAGATTTAAGACTCTACCTTATCTCTAAGGTGGGTCTACAAATTTTGAAAGTGATTTTCATTCTGAAATGTGTACAACAATCTTTATTGTTTTCATACACTGTGACACTTTTTTAGCAGAGTTGGAAAAGGTGCAATGAAATAAACACGTTTGCAGGTGGTCTCCTGAGAGGGTCAAATCAACTAGAGAGATCCTTAGAAAATTTCGTATGAAAATACGACAATTATATGCAATCTATTGTCCTGAGGGAAAAACCACCATGTCCTGATTCAGATGAGGGATGTGCTACCATCGGCACATTTGTCTCCTGCAGGATCTGAGTGACCACCCTCGTGTATTTCTTGCTGAGATGAAAGCAAGCTGCTGTAGGTTAGTTTGAATGTAATAATGGACTCTGAGCTGTTGCATCTTCCTCAGAGCATAAGGTGTAAACAAACAGCAAATAGATTTGTTGGTATTGACTCATTCCATTGCCTGCTCCTGCCATGTAGGTGTGAATCAAAGTGTGTGTAAGTGACTGATGGGATGGGGAATTCAAGCTTTCAGTCCTCCTTAACTTGCTGAACCAACCTCATGCAATTAAGATAAATGAAGATTTCTTTGACCAAAATATTCCAAATTATTTTCTTGAATAACAGGAGGGATGATGTGTGCTTGTGTGCTCATTGTAAAAGGATAAACTATTCTAAAACCATCGGATCAGGAAAGTAAGCTGGATATGAGATAGAGTTAGATAAAAGCTGTTTACTTGCCCTTATATCCACTGTTTCATCATCAACTCCTGAAACATTGAGAGAGGACACAGGTGGGAGAGTAAAGCTGGCAGAGCTGGAATTGGAGATATTAATGGATGTGCTCTCCATCTTTTCTGTTTGTAATCTGTCCAGTTAGGGTTGGGCATAAGCAAAACAGAATAAAAGAGAAAAAAATAATAAAAGCGAAAAAAACCCACCAGAAAACCGCCAAACATCAATAGCAGGGACTTCCTATCTACAGAGAAAGCTTTCTCATTTTGTAAGCGTAACTTAGTTGCAAAACTCTTACTAACTCTGCCAGTAAATACTTTGTACATGAACCTGTCCCTGACGCAGTACTGCACAGAATGCTACCATAGAATCATCGAAAAAGGGGTGGAGTTGGCATATCTGGAGAGGAAGTTGTACCAAGATGTACTCATTTGAAAGACTTGGTTTGTGTATTAACATGCTCTTGGTTTGAATGCACAGTTTGATGTGGATGAAAACCAGGCTCTCGTGGAACAGTTTAGGGATGATTATAGGTAATGGAGAATGCTCGTCAGGCTCCTCAGGATTATATTTGCTTCTGCCAAGCTGGTTACAGTTCCATATAACGTCATTCTTGGTAATTTGGAAAAGATAAAAACTATTAACTGGCATGACATGAGATTTCTACATAATTTCAAAAATAAGGGACTACTGCCTCATTCGGGAAATTGTAGTAAATTCTTGGCTGGTTAAAGAAGACACAGCATGGGGATTTCCAAGCTGGTGTTCCTGGAGTCAAGCTGTTCTTACTATCAGGCACTAACAACAGCCTCCTTGCACTATTGAAATTGTCGTTATGCTACAATATTTAGTTGGTTGCAAACATTCCGTTTAAGCACAATGGAATTGATATTTGTAGCTCTCAGAAGCTTCAGTGGGAGACACCATAGGTGTTACCTGTGCATATACATTGTGGCAGAAGGAGAGGTGAGGACTGTTGGCTCATCACCTGGTACCTTCCCAAATAGAAGGGCACTCTGCAGATTTTCAACTGTATTTAGGAGTTGGTGTGACACTGAATTCTGGAAAAGGATTAGAGGAGGAAACTTACAACGCAGGTACTCAGGATCATCAAGCTGCACATTATTTGTCATTGCTTCCTTTTAATTTTGGTGTTTTACTAAGCTGAAAAACTTGGTGATGGGCTTCTTAATCTCAGGAAAAGTTGTTCTATTGCAATTCGTTTTCTGTAATTCTCACTGAAACACTGCAGACAGCAAATAAATATCTTTGAGATTTTACTTTTGTATTGTAGTATTTGTAACTTCTACACATTGAAATTACAAGCATGACGTCAATCAATATATTAATGTACTTTTGGGTATTAATGCCCTTTAGCTGCACACTTTAGTGTTTAGTTGCTTGGAAAAGCAAGACGTAATTACATACCAATTGTGTATTATTAGTGTGTTATTGTTGAGGAACTTGTCCAGTTCATAATCTTTTCTCTCAGGTTAGATTTATTTCATCCCTACTCCCTTGAAGTGATGAAATTGAAGTATTTATATAAATTTCCTGTTCAGCCCAGGAAACTCACAGAGTCAGCTGTGACAATAAGAAATGGTAGGACAAAATAAAGATGTTGCATCTTTCCAAATAGGTAATCAGAGCTTTCTGCACAAGTTTAAGCAGCAACCAGAGCTGGTTCATGCTGTGAAGTAGTGGTGGCAATCATGAATATTGAATATCTGTGGCTTTCTTGAATTAAGGGGCAAAAGGAGGCAAATCTGAAAAGAATCACAATGTGCTTGTCATCGATCAGAGGTCAGAGCTGATGCTGTGTTCTCCAGTGCTCTGTCCTGTTCAGCTTTCAATGGAACAAATCTTAGGAGGCTTCTATCACCTTCATTAACAGACATTCAGTCTAACATGACTAACTGGAGAGAAGTTCCCTCTGATGATTCAAGTCCATCATGGTATCACAGCGAGCAGTTCCCACTGCCAATTTAAAAATGTGAGAGGCAGCAGAGCTCTTAAAAACCTCTCAAAGCAAACAAATATTCGCACATAGTACAGTACAAACTGGACCAAATCTAAATTACCTGTTCTGCCTCTGGTGCTGAAGTGTTCCCAGCTCCGATTTCTACAGAAGCTTTAAGAACATTGCTCACTGCATTAAACAGGTAGTTGGCTGCTTCCTTTAACTCCTGACCATCTCTGCTGTGCTCTGTGTTTACAGCAAGCAAGGAGGCACTGACATGTTTCAGAGTGTTGCTGGCTTCCACCTGCATGAGAAACCCAGGGAGCAGTTTATATGTGCTGGCACTACAAATGACAGAAGTGACACTTGTGTCATTCACTGCATATTGCAACATCAGTAATCTCTTGCTGATGCTAATGCTAATTAGCTAAACAGCTAATGCTGTTTTTACTATAATTATTTGTGCTGGGGTAATGCTTCAAATGCTAATAAAGGTGATATACTAGATGGTACAGCAAAATGAAATACAGGCATGAAAAATGCAGCCTGCTGCTACAGATGTAATCCATAAAAGGATTAATAACATCTGAAAGAAGCTTGTCTGTCAAACCCTGAGCAAGGATAGCTTTTAAATGTACAGTAATGTAGCAAATTAGGTTTTACAATTCTATCTCAGTGCCAAAGTGCTAAGTGCCAAAGGAGAATGAGTTTTACAATTTTTATTTTGTGCCTGGATGCAGCTTTGTGACTGTGAAAGCGCTGGCCAGATTTTAGCCCAGGATGGTGAAGGAGCCAAGCAAATTCATTGCAAGCTTGGGCACATCCATTCCCACAGCCTGTGAACGCTGAGCAGCCTTTCCGTAGGGTGAGGGCTGGACCTGAGCTATGTTCTTGTCTTGCCAAAGTTAACCACATCCTGCTGATATCCTCCCAAGCTATTGTCTGGCTTAACTCTATAATACATCAGAAATCAGGACAGATGTTTTTATTGCCTGCATATTTGGGAAACTTCCCCCAGTGACAGTTTGTTCTGTCCTGCCATATGCTCACCCTGTAAGCATAAATAGCATCATCTACTAATAATGTCACGTTGCTAGATAAGATTCAAGAGACACTTTTGTGAGACCAACCTGCACATTTGTTGCACACCTCTGGGTGCTGACGTGTTCCTTGACAACCTACCTATGCACATTTTGTGGAGTGCCTGGATCAGGGATGAACAAGTGTGGGCAATTCTAGAAAAACCCTCTTGGGGCAGTTTTTCTTCAGGGTTCTAAAAGTGCTTTACAAGAGAAAACATGCATCCTGACATGTTTCTGACTAAAAGTTAAGGATTCTATCTCAAAAATGTATGATAAATGTAATGTTTATAGCCTGGATTGTAGAGATTGCTGAGACAATATCTGAGACTTGAATTTACTTACTCTAAAGAGAGTCAAAATACTGCTGGTCAAAATACACATTCTGGTACAACTGAAAAAAATGGGTAAGAACAGATAATTATAAGGCACAAAACTCTTCCAAGGTCAGTGGGATAATTAGAGTCTCTACTATAAGTGTGAGGAGATAGAAGATGAATTTGTTCTTACCTGTGCTGAGACTGACAGCTCTTCACTCCTGTAAGTGATTTCTTTCAATACCTCTGACATCTTCAGAGCAGTCTGCATTGATGTTATGTTAACAACAGAGAGAGTTGTCAGCATCAGCCCTCGGAGCTTGGGATGAAAAGGGATAATTAGGCAAAGGAACAAGATGCTAATTAGGACTGCAAAAGTAGTGCTGTGTATTGCCAGCCAGGCTTGCCATAAGTTATGCAGCAGAGTAAGGCTCCACAACAAGGATCATTTGAGCTGATATTAGCTCTACTGACAAGATGCCACTTGCCCTAGTAATTATATAATCACGACTTTTATGTTACCTCCCAGCGCAGAGAATTTACACACTTAACATCCATTAAGAGCAAGGAGAGTTACTTGTGAGAATTTGTACTAATGTATGTGAATTACTGTGTAAATGCCACTTCCAGAGAAAGCAGAGCCATGTGCGATTGATGTTATTCAAATAATGAATCTTAATTGAAGGTACATTGCATTTCTCTAGACCTCTTCATCTGAGGCACTCAAAGCACTGTACAAATATCAGCTTATGACTGAAACATCAACTGGTGGCTAAAACTGACAAAAGAAAATTACCTGCCATCTAGTGCTCTTGGGGGAAATTAGATAGGATATTTATCCCACTGGAGAGGCCATTTTATCAATATTTAAATTGCTTTGGAAAATCAGCTCTAGATTAACTAGTTTAAATTAATGAAATAACAATTGAGAATTAACTGTTTTACTGATGAGTGATAAATAACTTATGTAGGCAAATAGTGAAAACTAGCTGAAACCTGTGCCAAGCACTGACAGAGACACATGTTAGAAACTTGATACCTTCATTGATTTCAAGTGGTGATATGTGAGCTTTTTATTACTTAAGAACTGTCAAGGAATGTGAAGGGTCCATTACATGACATTGTACTGCAAGAAAGCAAGTGTTTCGCTGACCTCTTTTCGTGTATTTGTCTGTAAAGACATGTTAAAGCTTTCCCCTTGGATCTGCTGATTAAGGACAGATGTCACTGACTTGTACAGCTGGAAAAGACTCATGCTGTTGTTCCCATCTTTTAGGATGGTGTTCGCCTTCTCAGATATCATAGCCTGCAGGGTCAGGTTCCCATCCATCATATCTGCAGGTCCAACCTGATGAAGAAATCAGATATGCTCTCAACATTGCCAAGGCTGTAATAATTTTCTTTGAACAGCTTCCATGATCATCTTAATGACAGCCTAGATAGAGTGGGACATAAAACATCATGTTCCCCATTTTAAATGTTTTATTTTTAATGGCCTGATAAGGATCTCCTTACTAGGGCACTGGGGAAGAAGCAGGAGGATTTTGGGGCCTAAAGAGACTAATTCCAGACTCAGTAAATAGGCTTACACTGCTCAATCAATGTCCAAACAATTCTTCTTTTAAACTTCTGTTCTAGAAAAAAGGGCAGTGGAAGATCTTTTGACCTTGAGGACACAGAGAATAGTCTCTGTTAGATAGAAAAATGGTGATTATGGCAGATTCAGAAGGAAGTAATATATCTAAAACAGAAAGAAGCTACAGAAGTCAGTTGTGGGTTAGTTATCAACTTGAGAGTTCTTGAAATAAATTAATTCTACCATGTACCATCACTGAAGCATTTGTTTGAACTGTATCGCCAAAGTTGTTGCTAACAATAATTGTCACATGTAAAATAAAATTATTTTCCTCTTCTCCAAGTGGAAGATAAACTGGGAAGAGTTCAGGATCCGGGCTACAGTCCAGGAGAGAATCTGAAACAAGAAAGAAGGGGTCACCTATGAAACACCACAGAGATACCTCCTGCTCTCTGAGAACAGGGGACTCAGGGCTTGCTCTGTGCAGGCCTGGTTCACTCACGATCAGTCTCCCTCCAGAGAAGGACAGGTTGTGCCTTTGCTCTTGTTAGGAGAAGCCAAACAGTTCTCCTGGGGACTTACTGGGTGTCACATAGAAGCAATATGTGAGCTGCCTGCCAGGACCGGACTGGCCCGAATCCTCTGAGCCGGGAGCGCTGCAGGAGACTCTGAAGGCGGTGAGCACCGACCCGTGCTCGGGAGACACGGCACAGCCGGGGGCTTCGGGTGGGGGCACGGTGCTCACCAGGAACCATCCCTCCCCGTAGCCTCTCGGAGTCAGTGCTGGGAGGGGAGGGAGCAGAGCGTCAGCCAGAACCGTGCCCCAGCAGCACCGCTCTGCAGGCGCTCATCTCACCTGCTGAGCGACCCGGCCGTCTGCTCACGCACCACACACAGCAGGGTGGCCGTAATGAGACATGGAATGCTGCTACTGAATAAACCATAAGAGGAAAAGAACTATTTCAAATATGTTAATGTTTGCCTTATAAAGCAAAGCTCTATTATTTGATCAAGCATTTAACATAACTTCATTTCAGATGAGCCTTAACAAAGTTATTAACAGCTTGGAGTAAGATAACTGAATTTCTCCTGCTGTGCAATACCCTAGAACAAACTTAACTCTTCATTATTTTAAAGAACCCACATATAAAGTAACACCTTTCAACTTGTAGACTAATTTACCTTCATATTTGTCAGCAAGGCTATGCATGTGTGACATCAATGTGACGTTGTGTCAGCAGAGACTATCTCAAAGGAATCTGAAAAACCCTAAAACCCTGTCAGCCCCTACCTGTTACTTTAATCTGAAAAGCTTCTCCCTGTGTCTGCAAGAAGGAGCTTGTCATTCTCAACACGGATGTGTTGCTTTGAAGCAAGTTCAAAGAGTTCTGCTGGAAACCAGTCAGGCCACAGGCTAGAGGGAGAGCTGTAGACTGGAAAATCAGACAGAAAAGAACACATGGCAGTAGAGGCTCTTTGCTGTGCTTTCTGTTGTGATTTATCAGGAGCAGGGTGGGAGTGTGGTCCCCTTCATTATAAGCCCTCCCAAACCAGGCACCCCATTGTGTCAGTCTTCCCTAGTATTTTCAAAGCATCTGCTTGACAAAATATTCCTCTGACAAATCTGGTGCTCTCACCTTGTTTTGCAATGTGTTATCTAAATACCAGTTATAATATACGGCCTGGGAGTCCTCCTGTCCAGAGACACTCAGAACAACATCATCACTAACATTCACTGGTTTGCAGTTTGCCTCACACCTGTAGGGAAGTAAGATGGGGGTTACACACAATATGAAATATCTAGGAGAAATTTCAGATTTATGACATTTATTTCAAATTTATGACATTTATTCCCATTGTTTCAATGAGGTTAGCATCTTGGAATCTCCAACATTGGAAGGATATATTGGGGTCAAAAACTCTAAATGGTTTTCAGAAGAATATTACTCAGTTTATGAAAGGATTGTGTTCAGGAACATGGACTTAAATTGCAGCAAGACTCATTTGGTCAATAATTTTTATAATGGTAAAGTGTAAATGGATTTAGAACAATAAGTTTTCTTTACTGTGAGGGTGGTGAGGCCCTGGCACAGGTTGCCCAGAGAAGCTGTGGATGCCCCATCCCTGGAAGTGTTCAAGGCCAGGCTGGATGGAGCTCTGAGTAGGTTGATCTAGTGGAAGGTGTCCCTGCCCATGACTGAGCGGTGGAACAAGATGATCTTTAAGGTCCCTTCCAACCCAAACCATTCTGTGATTCTATGATTCTAAAAGTGCAATGTCACTTTATTATCATTATTGTTGGTAACTGTGGCCTTGCATTATGCTTGTGCAGTAATAATACTAACCAGTGAATACCAGGGTTTAAAACCAGACCTGATTTCCAGTTGCAGTTCTTGTTTTGCAGTCACATAGAGACATTGCTCGTCCTGCCTCTCTTCACTGCCATGGTTTCGGATGGTAATCCTGACAGTCACTGCTGATTTCGGAGGAGGAAGGCAGGAAGGTGGGATTTGCACCTCACTTTGGTTGATTAGGATTATCTGTTGCTTCACACATTCATTCCAGGCAGGCCAGCAAGCTCCTGCACAAACATTTCCTTTATAGTTAGAACAGCATCTTGTAAAGGACTTTCCTGCCTTAAGTTTCAAAGAGCTTTATAGACAAGTTTCTTGAACACAATTTAAAGAGTCGGTAATCTGGATTCAGAGTACAGGCTTTTTCAAAGACATGTATGAGGTCAGGGATAATTATGAGGACAGAACACAGACGGTCTGAATCCCAATCCCATTTTCAGCCAGAAATGTTTTTGCATCATGTTTAGTGTTAATTATTGCTGTTTTATTGAGACACATATACCTTGCAAATGCCTGACTGTGTAAGTCACTTGGGACTAGTCATTGGCTATGAGGGTGAAGCTTAGGACAGGTGGATCTCGAAAAATTGAAACCTTTGGGAGAAAACAAAATGGAGCACTATGCCATATTATATACCATAATTAGTTTGGTACCAAAACCAGGGTTAGATAGCTGACATTCTGTATGTACAGTGAGTGGCAAACCTTAGAGCCAGAAAAAAAAAGCATCCTTTAGTCAGATTTTCAACACGTGATCTGATATTACAGTGAACTTGTTGGTCATCAAATACATATTGGTGAAAAAAGTTCAGGAAATGCACAAACCACAGGTCCAGAGAAAACGGGAATTATTGTTGTTTTCTGGCCAGCCAAGTGTAACAGTTGTGAAAGGATCCACATGGCGACTCGGTTTAATATATATTTTGTGATCCTAAATAAGAAGTAAATGTATGTTAGTACAGGAACATAGATAAACACACACATACGTTGCTTCTTTATAACTAAAAAGGTCTGAAAGTTTATACCCCAAATGACTGGCTGCAAATTTGTAGTTTAAATGATCTTTCCCTGCTCAGAGGTAGTATGGAAGTAGCAGTCATGGGAATAGAAGCAGATGGCACAGAAAAATTTTGTGGCAAAATTCTCCCAAACACAGAATTGGTTTAGGAGTGCAGCTCCCATTTTCAAAACTAGGTACTTAGGAAACTAATTCCTATTAATTCTTCACATCTGGACCAAGACATCTTACCCTTGAACAATCATTTTTCTTCTAGTGCATCCCCTTTTTATCTGAATTGGATACATTGCAGCTACAAACAAAGAAGAGAAGGGGTAGCTGAGTTTGTCTTTCTGTGCAACAAACTGTGATAAACTTGGGTTTGGATTAGATTTATATTCCTCTGATGCAATATACTCTTACAGGCAATTTGTAAACATGATGACTTCTCGTGAAGCAGTATGTCTCCCACAGCAGATGTCTATCTGCTAGTGTTACATTTAAAAACTAGGCCTTCAAGATGATAAAATAGTCTATCTGGTATTTTTATTATTTAAATTTGGACAGCTGCTAGCAATTGGTGTATCATTAACTTCTTAGTTTGCCATAAACTGGAAAATTTTTCATTGCCAAGTAATTTAAACACTCCAATACAGAAGCAGAAAACACTTGGGAACAATATAAAATATATTAAACTTTACTTGAAGGATCATCCTTCAGAGAGAGGTTTGCATTAGTCAAGTAGATGAATTAAAAATTCATCTAACCACATTTTAACTTCCAAAACTGAATTGTTGTGAAAAGTTCATTTTCTTTAATCTTTTTTATGAATTGTAAATGGAATGCCTGTAAACACATTTGTCTCCAATATTTTTGGTGTATATTTTGTGTTAAGCCATATGGGGAACAGAACATCTAGTCCATAATTTACTATGCTACAAATACTTTTTTTCAATGTCTTATACAGCACTTTCACTGGTAAGAAAAAATTCTAAGCAATTTTAAAGAAAGATCCTTAAATAATACATACATTTTTCTTTTGGGTATTTGTTTTGTAGCTGCCGTCTTCCTTAGCAGAATCTGTTTAATGCAAAAAAGAACAGAATATTTTAGTGCTACCTGTAAAGCTTTCAGACATCCCCAGTGAATATGACTTAAATGTACAGGATTTAACTACTGACAGTGTGAAAGATGGGGCTGTAAGCATCAGACCCCAGAACTGTGATAAACAGCCCAATTAAATAGGTAAAGTGGTAACAACAGGCTCATCACAGACTGTGAAGGAGATGATCCTGGTTCTTCAAACATAATGGTATAAATCAGAATATATTCACAGAAAGTGATGGAATCTCACTGATGCACAAAGGAAAATTGATGGAAAGCACTGGAAAAGTTTCAATACAATTAGTGCTAAGGTTATTTTATTTCTGGTATAATCTGCTCTTGTAAATGTAAGGATGAGCCATCTAGAAGCCATTACTGACAGCAATTTATGAGACTGCTGTGATGCAAATATTTTCTGGTTTCAAAGCTATGTCCTGAGTCATAAACATCACTAATTATTTCTAGGACAAATAGCAAATGTGCAATATGTTACATATACAGAGTGATGCTAATTTATGACTGCTTCAAAGTCAGGGAATCTGCCTTCATCAGGAAGAAGCCTCCACAAAAGTTTTCAACACTGTTGCTGGAAGGAAAGCAATTACTAGATGCAAACCATAAACACTCCATGAAATGCTCTGATTGCAAAAGACACTTGTGTGGTCAAAACCAGCACTGTCAGATTAACGCAATTACCTTTTTTATGGGAACTATTTGCCAACACAGTGATGAATCCAAGATCCAGACTCATGTTTGAGAAGGCATTCATGGCCACCACTTTCACTAGAAAAGTACCTAGAGAAGGCAAAGAGTCAGTTAAAAGTAGCAGTGGGACCAGTCTAACAGGTTTGAGGTATATATCCAGTTTGTAGAGAAAATCCCATTCTTTTCTGTTAAGTGTTCAGTGGGGTTTCTGATCAGTGTCCACTGCTGAAAGACTTGTCCAGGAATGTTTTTTCCCTTTATCTCAACTTCTTAATAACTCAGCTGCCCTTTTGCTAGCCCTCGTCATGCTATTCTTTGTCAGCCGACTATGATACAATCACACAGGAAACTAGAGGTGTACAAGCCCAGGAGGCGAAATGAGTTTAGGCATCTTGAGAGAGCAGCTATCTTGTTTGAAAATTTCTGCCTATGGATGTTCAAATGGGTACAGGGAGGACAAATAAAACTTTAATATTGAATAATTTAAAAATATGAAATTAAATCATAATTAGCTTCTACTATTCCCACTTTGGCATGGGATTGGAATAACTCATTAGAGGTGGAAACTTTTTTGTCTTCTGTCACTGTTAATTAATTCTTAAGCATCATCTCCCTAATTCCACATTTTAAAGGCTTTGACTATGTAATAATGGAAAGATAATAGTAATAAAAAGTTTATTCATAATTAGCTCTAACAAAATTTATGTGTTGGAAACGGACACACAGAAACTCCCCTTTTCTTTGTCATCTCTACTGAGAACTCCTCAGATTATGAATTAGTGTAAAATGCAGAGCAGTCTAAACTCGAAACATTATGAACAAACACGAGGAAAACACTTCGTTATTCAAGAAAATGTCCTCATTTGTACTTCAATCAGATGGTGCCATGAAAAAATAAATCCTATGTCTTTTCACTACGTCTCTTCTGTTGCAAGAATGAGGCAAGGCCTTGCTTTCAGTCTGCATACACAGACCCATTTGTCAGTTCTATTTTTTAGCTCACTTACAAGTTGATACGACTGTGCTGTGCATCCTGTTCTGCAGACTAAGTTTGAGCAGTCAGAAAAGCTCCCAAATTCAGCTGTACATTACTGTCCCCTGGCCCAGGATGCTGTGACTCTTTATGTGAACTGCACTCCTCTGTGCTGTGCTGGAAGCACAGGAGGTGTCAGTGTGCTGTACCTTCTGAGCGCACGGGAACGCCGTACGTCCGCGGCTCCCCGCGAGGGCCGTCTGCTCTGTGACGGTGAGTTTGGTTGGATCCAATCACCTCAAACATCAGCTTCTCTGGGGCACCACGGGACACAGAGACATTCACCTCCAAATCCTCCCCCAGCTGCAGAGTGTGGGAAGCTACTGCAGCTTGAATTCCAGATACTGGCTCAATTAAATGAACAGCAATACTCTCGGAGATCTCCGACGCCGTCGTGTTCCCGGATGCTCGGATTTCCAGCTGATGTATCCCGGGGCCTATCAGCTCTTGAGAGGCGCTGCTGAGTGTCAGGTTATAAGGGACAATACCTTCCTTTGCACTGGATTCAGTCAGTGTCATGTTATCTGCTAATATACTGTAGGTTACCCCATTACCTGCAAAAACACAGATGAAAATTTCTCACAGCTTGTGCAATAGGCCAACCAATTCCAGCTGCTTTGTGCAGCATTCCAGTGTTTATACAGGAGTCACAAGAACACTGCAGCAATGCAGTCATTTTTAATAAAGTCACTCAAGGTGACTTAATGAAAATGTATTGTGTGTTTTCTGCTGAGAATGTTTTGAGAAGAGAACTCAGATATTCACTACTGAATTTTTTTTCCAGCATTTTGTGGCTTCCAGGAACTTGAAGTGAGAAAGAAATGTACACCAGCAAATGTGTCGAGCTCAGAGTGGAATCCTCTTATTCGAATAAGAGGAGCATTTCTATGAATTTCTAACTTCAAATACAGAAATATTCTGACTGGCCTCACGTGCATTTGTGTGACTAAAGTTATGCTTGTGCTGTCAGCTTTGTGAATAGGAAAAAAGGGTTTATACTTATGTTTTAGGTGGTGAAATATCTCTGAGAAAGAACCCCCTCCAATGGAACTGAGAGAATTCAGTTGCAGGAATACAATTAGAGGGAAAGCATTCACTAAAAAGAAGGATTATAATAAAAATCCTGCTTCTATCCCATGGATGGCATAACATTTATCCTTCCCTTTAAATCACGCAGAGAAATTATCCTCACCTCCACTGAGCTGAACTTGGATCCACAGCACCTCCCCATACAGCGTCCGGCAGTGGGAGCTGTTCCCAGTTTCATGCTGGCTGTAGCACCCAGTGATGCTGAGCTGATCCAGCTTATCTTGAACAGTCACCTGCCTCTGTGCCATCACGTGCCATTCACTGGTGGTGCACTCCACAAAAACAGTGAACTCCCCAGGAGAGGAGTACCTGTATGTGATGCTGCTGACCAGTCTAGAACAGAAAGAGAACAACTTCTTGTTGTGGAAGACCATCCTGGGAAGTCCTTTGCCTTACACGATAACACTGGTCACATCCCCAAATTTCATTCATTCAAATGTCATTCCTACCACTAAGACAAAATCTGATTTTTAAATCCAGCAGAAAAATGTTTGATCTTTTAAAGACAGGATTTTTATGCAATTAAAACACAAGAAAAACTACAGAACTGCCTCGTTATATTTTAATTGTTATAAAAAACACTCTTTAAACTTAAGGAAATAATATTTGCTTGTTCTTTGGCAATTACCGACATGTTTTCAGTAATTTTGAGTCTTAAGATCTGGAATAAATACTCTTAGAAATAGGAAACACTTGTCTAATGGAAGAAAGATTGTGGTTGGCAGCTTAACATAAAATTTTGTATTGATTTCAAAATAGGATTTTGCGAAGTCCAAGTCTCGTGTATGTATGGTGTGATATTAAGCTCTCTCATTTTTAACATCTCATTTGTGAGACTTGGAACATTCAGTAAAGTGCAAGCAATGAAATGTACTGTTTGTCTGAAGAGAAATGAAGGCTCTGTCTTACGTTAGAGGGTAGTATGGATCAATAGTGTGACCATCTCCAGTGCTAATGGTACAGGAAAGATTCCCAGAGTATGGTGAGAGCAGCCACTTCAAAGTGACCGTGATATTTTCAAAGACGAAGCATGTGTCTGTCATAACCAGCTGCAGACCTGAAAAACAGAATGATAGAATTCAGTGCAAGTGTTGTCTACTTTTCTTACAAAATTCAATTAATTTTCAGGCACTGAGAGCCAGCCTTCTCCAAAACAGAGCTGGTATTGCTGCTAATTTGTGTGCATTCATGGTGTGACAGGGAGCCAATTCTTTTCTATATCTACTGGTCAAGATTCTTGTTGGAAAATAATTTCATTTAAGTGTATTTTATGGGTCTGAATTTCCAGACTTTGTATTCTACCCAAAACCTTCTGTTAGGATAGGGAATCTACGTTTCTGTGCCTATTTTTAGTGGTCACCACTATTCCAGTTTCTTCCCTGAGGATGGAACAGTGATTTTTAAGATAAATATAAATGGTCACAGTGTTACAGAAAAGAACAGGACAGTTTTGGTGTTGGCAGCCCCCTCCCTCTTACCTTCCTTGCACTGGTATTGAACAGACAAATAGCTTCCCAAAGCTGGACAAGGATCTCCAAAGAAAGTGCCATCTGCTGCCACCTGGCAGGCCTGGAGACCGTGACACTGGCCTGGAAAGAAGGAGTGTTTGAGATCAGCTAGTGGCTTTTGCCTTTACTGTCACAACAGCTCAGATGAAAGATGATTGAGAAACAAAAAGGGCAGGAGGAGCAGTACCATGTCACTGATTTCTAGACAAATTTCCACATCACTTTGACTTTAGTGTGTTGCTTATTGGGTGGCATTTCATTTTATTGGAACAAAGCTGTACTTGAAAAGGTACCAAAAAAAAAGCGTATGTGTTTTGTTTAATTTTGGCTGGAAGCCCTAAGAATCACCCTGGGTACAGGCCACAGTCACTGTTTAGTCTCCAAGCCCTTGGCTCCAGCAGGGTGACAGCTTGACACGTGACAGGCAGCAGCAGGTCCCTCATGTCCCTGTGGGTGCCAGCCTTTTCACCCCTCCTGGTTTGGAGTTAGGTTTGTCTGGATGTGTTGCCTTCCATCTCTGTCAAACCTTGTGTATCCCACTGAATTTGTCAAGGAATCAGGGTGCCCACATATTTTCTTCATACAGTGAGAGGAGCCAGGCACAGCCTTGTCCTTCATTTGCTCCTCCCCACTTCTGAATCTTTGCTCCTCACAAAACCCCTCCTTTCCATCCAGCCTCCCGTAGCAACCCCCTCCCTGTCACAAATTCTCTGTTACTCCCTTCATTTTAGGAATAATCCACTTTCCCATTCACTAACTCTACTGCGATACAAGATAAAGTATTTGAGGGACAGGCAACTTTGGTACACACTCTGTGTTTCTGACAAGCAGTGCTGTAAGATACCACCTGCTACTTCATCTTTGACACTGATCCAGCTGCAGCCTTCATCTGTTTCGTACTGGAGAGCAGTCTCTGACACACAGTAGTGAGGGGTCTTCCGCCCATAGAAGCTCTCTTCAATTTGAATAACTTCTCCTGATCCACACTGTACAGTGGCATTGTAATTATCACAAGCAATGCTCTGGCCAGATTCTAGTAGGAGGAAAAAACCCCATATATTACCTTTTTGAATTTCTGAAAAATCCTGCTACAATTGTACTGCATGTCCCTTCGGTTTTGTTTTTCTTTCTTCCCTTTTCTCCTTTTTAAGCTAAACAATTAACAACATTTAAGAAAATTAGAAAGAATTAAATGTTTTTATTTTTAAAGAGTTAAAATGAATAGATTTATGTTTTTACTGCCTTAAACCATTGAGGACATTTTCAATCAGCAAAAATATTTCAATTACAGAAATAAATAGTATTTCTGTGGAAAACTCTTAGCATTTGTTTGACCTGAAATACTGGAACGTTTAAAGTTACTCCCTACATCCAAAAGAGATGCATGGATTGCATAATATTTACGTAATTGCTTTGGAGAATAGTTTGCATATTAGGTATGGGAGCTGATCCCGTTTCTGCTACAGAGACTCCTTTGTTCCTGTGTGATATTTGACTGACTTCATTCAGCAGGACTGGTCAGATGAGTAAGGTCATAGCTCTAAATGCATACACCTCATTCTTTGATTAGTCTGGGACAGTTAATTATCTTTCAGAATTCTCAGTATCGTGTAGTAATCAGGATACTTAACACCCTGAAGAGGAGGATGCGAGTAACTGCTCTCATATGGCAGCGTTGCAAAAGAATGGTTTTGTTTCAGCTGTCCCAGGTTGAAATACCTTGTCCTCCAGTTGCCGTTTCCCCTCAAGTCCCTTGATTAACAGTGTCAATGCGTGCACACTGCAATAATTGTGTGCTATTGTTATTTAAAGGCTAAAGCTAAGCCTGGCTGTAACTATAGCAACATGATCAGTTTACAGATTAGAGCTCTCTAAATAAGCTTGAAAAATAATTTGCTGTTAAATTCTAGTATGGACTATTATCTCATGCATTTTTTTGTTCTCTAGATGAAGATTTCTCACAGTATTTGCTGTCTCAACAACTTTTACATGGAAAGATGTACAAAACTTGGTCTGTGTGCCTATGTACAAACCCTGGTTCGATACATACATATTTACTACAATAAATTGCTAACCTACAGAGCACCAGTGGTGGAATTGCCTCAATCTGGTATTGGTTTCCTGGGTAGTGGAATGATGAATGTAGTGTAGGATATTGTTGCTCTTTGAATTTAATGGGCTCTCAGTCAGATCCTATGGTAACAGATGATAGTTTCCTTACAAACAGACAGTTGTCTACCGTGGTTGTAATGGAAAAATAATTTTAGCTTGTTTTTGCAAGGAAAATAAGTTTAAGGGATTGTGCTGTCTGCCAATTTCCTCTCCCCCAGTCATTTTTAATGTTAGTCATCTTCAGCCAAATTTGATGTACAGATATAAACCTCCAAACACCCTAAAACTTCATGAAATGCAGTATCTAGTGAGAAGAGAAAGAGTTACACAAACGCCTCTGAGGAGTGGGGATTATACCCTACACTTACCTATTCTGATGTGGGATTCAACTGGCCAGCACATACGGCTGGAGCTCTGGAGCAGCTGCAGGGGAGGGAGCTGAAGGAGTGAAAACTGTTTGCAGAGGTGGGATGTGCTGGGGATATGGGAGTGAACTGGGAGTGCCGAGGAGGAGGGCAGAGAGGGGATGTGGAACAGAAAATCAGGATAGGAAATAAAATTTTTATTAGCTTTGCTTATTGCAGAACAACTTGTGATTTATGTCAGTAGCAGTAGCATGCTGGACAGGGCAATAGCAGTTCTAGGGCTTGTGGAAACCTGTACTTGATTCCAAGCCTTTTTGTATTAGTTAGCCCACAGCCAAACTGTCCTTCCAGTGCTTGTGACCCCAGTTCCAGGTGCAGTTTAAAGTACTCTTGTGCAAAGCGTGAGGAACACAAATTCCCCTCATACTGACATGCTGAAAGGGATGATATTGCCAGCATTCCTTTCCAGAACTGCTTGTTCCAAGTCACAATTTAAAGGACACAGTGTCTGTGGGTTTTCTGTCTGAGCGCAGGAAGTACAGGTTCCTCTCTGCTTCCTTAACCTGGGGAAAACCTTGAACTTCACCTGATGGAGGGGTCTGAGTAGAAACAAGAAAAACTTGCTCTCTCTTTTGCTCAGAGGTGGTGCCTCTGGAATCCTGGCTGTATTTTCGCTTCAGTTACAAATGGAAATTATTCTGGCACACACTAATGAGTGTTTTTACAGGGCAGCCATACTGGCCCCACCTAGCACAGGTGCTGTGGTGTCGTGGGAGTTTATCCTTGCAGCCATGCTTTAACATAGCCAGCTTATAGCCACTGAAGATGTGGACATCTACACATTAGATTCACTCTCAGATCCATTTCTATTTTATCAGCCTCTGCTGGAACCCTGGACCTTAATGTCTGGTTGCTGAGCACCTACATCTCCTAGTGATTTGTGGGTTCTTCCTTCATTGGATCAGGTCTTACATCAGCACACTGGAAAAAGAGCACCTGCTGGGGTTATACGGCTTTTTGCTTGTTCACATTTAGTAAGATTCATTAAGTTATTTCCCAGCTACTTTGAAAGCAACAAGGCAATTTATGCCCCATTGTGATCATGGCACACTCACTTCACTGTTCCAGCTGTTGTGTATCTTACCAAACTCGCAAATGAAGTCAAATTCCTGGCTGCAATTTTCAGTCACACCCCACTGATACTTGGCATTCTTCAGGATGTACCCACATGTGGATGAGAAGGGAGATGGCTGATCCTTGTACCAGTTACTGTAGCTTATATTTGAAGTGTCCAGCCAAATTATTGACCCTGTGAAAAAAGAAATTGTATCCTGAATGTTTATTTTCCACAGCAATACAATTAGAGTCAGAGCCTGCAGAGCAGGACTGTAGCCCTGCTCCTATTGAAGCAGAGGTGGTTTAGTCTGGGTAAGGATCTTCAATTATATTTTATATTTAACCTGATACAATCATGAAACAGACACTGCCACTTCCACCTGTGCTCCCAGCCTCAAGATTTCACCATTTCCCTTGCAACAGACCTTGCAGCAATTCCTAGTGGAATGAATTGGCTTCCACTGGAGACCTAAGCCAGCACATTTGTTTCACTGGGTCAGCAAGCTGGTCTCATTCACCATGTGTTCACACAACCACAAGATCCAAAGGAAAGGGTGATAACATGCAACTAGGAAGTGAAGCAGGCAATTAAAACATCTTAATATAAATCTGAAGTTACAGCAAAAAAAGACAGAGGCTTTTCAGCAGATATCTACAAATGGACTTACTGCATTTTCTACCATGCTAAAAAAGCATCATGTGCTGACACAATTTTAAGGACATGATTTTAAAACCACCTACCATCAGTAGTTTCATTCAGCAAGGAGATTGAGATCAGTCCTATCCACCATTCCTGATCCTCGGCAATATGTTTTTGCAAGAATTCTTGAGTTTCCTCATTTTGAATAAAGACAAGGTGCCCTCCTCCTCTCTCACACCAGCTCTGGGCACTTGGGAAGGTTTGCTGGAGTCTAACAAACTCATAGCATGAATGGTTGAAAGCTTGCTGGTACTTTGAACAAGGTATTCCTTCATCAGTTGCTTCCTCCACAGCCAAGCACACAGCAAGGGAAATCAGAACTGCGACCCCCAGCCCCATTCTCAGCTCAGTGCCCTGCATGGCACTCGTCTTGCTTACCAGGGCACTGCTCTTTTTGCTGCCTTCTTCAAAAGCTCGAGATGTCATCCTTGTCATGTCATCAGCATTTCTCCTTCCTCTTTGCTGTGTGCCACACCAGCAGCAATAGAGCATGGAACAGAACAGAACTTCTAATATATAACTGTGATTGTGTCTGAGGGGTGTTGTGCTGATGCTAAGCCCCTGCACTGGCCCCTGTGAGCTCTATTGTACGACTGTCACATCCCATGTGAGATCAGTTTGAAGAGAAGACATTAAATCATTGCTTTCCTCATGAGCAGAGAAGATAAAGTTGATATATGCTGCTGTTGGACACATGGAAAAGTGAGATAAAGCTGCTACATCAAAGGCTTCATTGTGTGAACATTGAAGTTGGAGGTCTTTACAACAGCAAAGAGATACAAAGTGAGAATGAGAGGAGAATGAGAAAAAGAGAAACACAAGGAGTTATGAGATGGGAAAACACACTGCTTCTCTAGATACATTTAATTGGTCTGGATTGCTTTATTTTTAATAATTATTGTTGGAGGTGCTTCTTTTGGATGCTAATGCAATGTCTATAATTATTGTATCATATCCATCCTGCCCACCTGTTAATGCATGTGCAGATTCATCTCAGCTGTTCCAAGTAAGCTTCATTTTGAACTGTTGTGTCTGCTTAGAATTCTACAACCCGAGTGAAATGCTCCCATCATCCCTTAAAAGATAAGCTGCTCAACTGTTTAGAGCTGCAGTATTTATACCTGCTGGGAGGCAGAAGAGAAGACCATAAGTTTAAACAATGATTTAGGAAAGATGAAAATACTGCCTTAATCAGCAGAACTACTTGGGAGCCCTATGTGCACATTCCAAGGGCTGCTGATGGACTTTGGGAAGCAAGCCCAACAACATTGAGGAGCTGAAATCTCTGAACGCATCTCAACTTCCTCATAAAAGATATCCATCAGGTTTACAAAGCCACCAGCTTAGTAGAAGCACAGTACAAATAAGGATTTTAGCTATTGTGATCCTCCTGTCCTTGGCATTAGCTCCATTGAGTTTGATGCCATTATTATTAATTTATACCACCATAACCTGAAACTGAAGGAACATGCACTTATATTTAGACATGGATCAGTGAGCCAGTTACCACAGCACAGAGGAATCAGCGTTGTTTGATGGATTCCTGCACTGCAGAAATGACTCCTGCATTGCACTGCTGGCTGAAGGCAGTGCCCATCACTGCAGAGTGCCAGTCCAGCTCCAGCTCCAAAGCTTTCTGCCAAAGCCAAGTGCATGCACTGCATCCAGTCAACATGTAAGAGTGCACTTCAATCCCAAGACCTTTCTCGACCCCCAGTTTATGGTTGTCTTCCTCAGCTGGAAAAAGCAGGACTGTTATCAGAGTTTTCAAGATAAAGTTAATAGGAAAGTGTTTAATGGGTAGGAAAATTGTGGGGGATGAGAGGAAAGGAGAAGGAAATATGCTATGCTGGATGTCTTCCTCCTCACCACACCTGTAAATCAAGACTTCAGCTATAGAACCCTTGGAGCAGATCCCACACGAATTTCTGACTGATTAATAGGGAGAGCTTATGGAGCAGCTGTGATGTGAGTATTCAGACTGGATTTCCCAGCTCTGGAGAAGGTCAATCCATATTCTAATTAGCTAATTGGCCCAGACACGCATCCCCTTCCTGGATGAGACCATGTAACTATGATTATCAGCTGGTTCTGTTGGCAATGTCTGCAAATTAGGGGTCCCTTTCAGGCCCCATACAAAACTTCCCAGGCTTCAGTTTGGGAACACCCAATCCAACTGTTTTATATTCAAGCTGTTGCAGCAGTCAGAGCTGAGGGCAGCTGCTCTTCAGTTAGTTGGCCACTGTATATTTGCATGATGCTTTCTCCAGACTCCCTGCTTCTTCTTGGGTCCTGCTGACTTGCCAGGCTTTGCAGCAGCTGGCAGCCAGCCCTCCCACTTTGTCCTTCTAGATTTGAGAAACGCAGCCTGTTTCTGAAAGCACAGGTGTGATGGAGGAGACTGTACTTAAATGTACAGGTGATACAGACATCTCCAGCAGGAGACTTTAACTCACTTTTGTGATGCATGTATTCTGTAGCATCGTCCAGTTCTTTCTCTGCTACTGGAAATCTGACTACATGAACATACTGCTAAAAATGCCAGGGCTCAGTGTGCCACAGGCTTTCCCCTGTGAATTTGCTCCAAAGCCATTGAAATTAATGGAAGTCTTGTTTCTGGCTTTGATGGATTTTGAAACAGGCTCTGAAAAAGAACAAATAATGTTTGGAAATGTCTACAAATAAAGCCAAGCTCTCCAAGTGAGTCTACTGTTGGCAATTTCTATAGCAATGTGCATTTTTTGCCTAATCTACGGTTGCTATAAGTTACTCTTCAGCTGCCTGCAGCAGATGGAGAGTGGAAGAAAGACAATTTCCCTCTTTGGCAGTTTGTTGACTTCATATACTTTAGTGCCAGGAAAGCATTCTGTCAGAAAGTTTATTCTGTTTACCACAAGAATGAGGAAAGCATTTACATGAAAAGAAAATGCTGCTTTTGAAGCATCAAAATTAACAACTAGGGTCTTCAGGAAGACAGAAACTTCCGAAAACCCTTTTCACTCAAAAGTGAGAACTCACTTGATGTCGAATAAACAGTGTTCCTTGAACTTACCTTCTTGTGGGAAACAGCTCTTTTGCATTCTTCCCCAACAGAAAGACATTTTTTAAAATACTTTTCTTATGCCAGAAGTCATTGACTTTGGAGTGGTCCTGATCTGTACCCCAGTGCAGGTCACAGCTGCATCCTGACAGCCTGAGAATGCCCTGGGATTCAAACTGCAGCACTGCAGAATAGCTTGACAATCCATAACAGAGACCAGAAAGTGCTAGATTTGAAGAATTAAGGAAGTGAAGAGCTGCCAAAGAGAAGGAATAAATCACACCCCTGTTCATTTTGGCTGTTGTTCATTTGCCTTGAGGAAAAGCAAGTAAATTTACTCTCCATAGGAGGATATTACCATCTTTACATTCCTGAATATTACTGAATGTAATATACAGATTTTTATCAGGAATATAAACATCTCTGTGTTCTATTAATTGAATAAACATAAAAATGGAAAACTGATTTCTATTACTTTGACTTTGAGGCAGAAAAAAATTATTCTCAGGTATCATTAACTTGAGACAAGATTATGAGTAGTCCATTTTACTGTGTCATGTAAACTGCTGCAGAGTGAAGAACATTTTTACCCTGACAAGTAGGAAGTACTGAGTCCTGAGCAGACTCTACACCTACACCTTCCATCTCTTCAGCTGGATTTAAAAATGCCCATTTGCCAATTAGTTTAACAAGGTGGATCACAATCACACTTCTTTCCTTGCTGCTCTCCTGTGCTTCTTGTCCTGATGTGAGACCCAGTTACTGCTGACTGAAAAGGGTTTGGTCTTGTTATTGCTTCTACTGTCTAATTTTCCATGAGGCAACACACTGAACTTACCAGTGATCCCTGCCAAGCTGCAATTTTGATGTTATCTTGTTTATAAAAACAGGGAAAACATTTCTTATCTGTACAGAGTGCAATAACTAAATTAGACGTTCATGCCTGGCATGATAGGGTCAGGATAAAGATAAGTAGGATTACGTTCAGGAACTGTTGGGTTGAACATAATTTCTGTTTATTGGATGTGTATGGTTGCCTGGATAAGTCACCTGGAGAAGCCCCCGAGGATCTTCTCACAGGAACTGTCCCTTTGGGAGTGTCTGGCATTGCCTTTAGGTTCATGGCTGGCCTTTCCTCACTGCCACACAGTTGATGCTTCAATCCCTGCCTGTTTTCCAGCTAGTTCCCCTGTGTTATTGCCTTCCAGAGCAGAACTTTGACTGTTAGGAAGAAGGGGATGGGTGTGCCCCATAAGAACATTTACTGAGCTGGAGTTACTGATGGCCACTTTGGGCCCCAAGTTCACACAGAAAGGACAGCTTGAATCTCAAGAACCTGATGACACCTCATGTGTCCTTGTGATCATGTTTGACTAAGTGGCACAATTTAGATCTACCATTGCCTTAATATCTTAATTAGAGAACTTTTCAAAGCATTAAAGGTGCCCTCTTTGGGTAAAACATTAACTGGTAGATACAAATGGACAGAACTTTGCCCAGCACACACAGACATACAATAAATTGCTTGGATCTGAATTTACAGCCATCACAGTGTCATCACCTGGTGTCTCTGCAGTCTCTCCAGATTTCCCTAAGTGTAAAACTGGCCAGACTTCTAAGGTGTTTCAGTTTCCACCTCTAGTTTGTTTTATTTAATTTGGTTACACATTTTTCTTCTGCTCATTATGAGCTATTTCACAGCTTAGAGGCCACAGAAACAGAGAGAAAAAAAGCTCTGTTAAAAGTTGTTTTCATTGATAATGTCTCTTGTGAGTAGATATCCAACACCTTACAAAAGAGATCGGCTTCACAAGCCCCATAATGAGAGGACTGAAGGCCCAGCAGCCTCTCTGTTCAGGAACACTGTTCTTGTGTTAAGCCCTCCACACTCAGCTGCCATTTACTAAAACCAGAAAGCAGTTCTTTTGAGTTTTTATTTATGTTCCCCCAAAGATGTACAATAGGCTACAAGGCAGGATAGAGTGCAGCAACATTAACTTCTGCCACTGTACACAATTTGTGACCCCATTTCCACACCTTCAGTCATGGAAGTGAATGCCAACCTTCGCGCTGTCATTCTGCCCACTTGAAAACACATGACTGAACTGTATAATTTACATATTGAAACATGTAAATAGGGATGTTGAAAGGTGCAGGTAAGCTTATAGAAGTCTTACAGTGAGGAAGTTTCTGTGGATGCTGTGGCTGTTTATTTGTTTTACTGTCTAATGTAAATATTTGGGCATTATGATCACTGGGCAGGCTCAGTCTGATGGATACCAGTATGGGTAAGCCAGCAGTTCCATGCCTCAGCATTTGAAGAGTTTTAATATTAGTTTATAATATGTATTTGTTTTAATGAACAATTCGGTATGTCTTGTGATATGTATTAAAACTATGACTGTAAAAAAGAAAATAATGCTTTTGTTTATCAAAGATATTGTGAAATTTCACAAAAAACTCCCCCTCCCCAGAATTAAAATGTTCTCAAGGAAATTAAAATTCCGCAAAAATAGTTACTTTCGTCCAAATAATGAACAAAACAGTATATGATCAAAACTGTTTTGACCCAAGTAAAATCTGGTCAAAATAATATAGGGAAACTATTTTTATTTAAATTTGAACAAACTACATTAGTAATTTTTGCGATTATACCTGGACAGTGCAAGAGATGTGTTTCTAAATAGTCTGGTGGCAGTTTTGTGAAATGAGATCATGCCAATAAAAGGGTATTTAACAAAGATAAGAACTTGTGTTTCTAGCAAGCGAGATAGCAATCAGTGTGATTTCAGCAAGAACAACTCCTAAGTTCATATCAGTTTTACTACTGGAGTTTTATTTGGTAGTAATAGATAACTGTTGATAGCTGAAAGTTCTTAGCACAGCTTAAAGTCATATATATCAAGTCAATTTGAGCTTTGTTAATGGGCTTTAATTAGAACTCAATTTCTATAAGCAGAAGATTGCAATTAAAATAAATTAAATACAACAGAGATAAGGGATTATATTAGTTTGTCTGTGATTTCTAAGGCACTAACTTGTTTCTTGTTCAGTGAACCAAAAGTACAAAGGTAGGCACACGGCAATGACATTACTGTTGTACTGGAAGTGCAGTTAACCAGCTCTGCTGCCTCGGAAGGTTTTGTTTTGATTAACCACAGAGATCACACCCAAAATGTAACCCCCAGCCTCCAAAGATGTCTTCATGGCCCTTTTAAAATCTGGGAGAGAAGCTCAGGGCACGCAGAGACTAGAGGGAAGTGAAAGTGAGAAAGGGCCCAAGAGGAAACAGCTTGTGGCCTTCACCACTGTTTGAAGCAGAAAGAAACACAAGGAAGCAATACTGCACATGGTGGGGAGCTGGCGACTTCAAAAATGTTGTCATGAGGGGTGAATAGAGAGAGGAAGCTGTGGAGAGAAATGTGAGATTTGGTTGGGGGAAGATTTATATTTGTAGGGTTTTGCAACAAGAAGAAAGATTGTGGAACAATAAAATTAGAAAAGTCACCTAATCCACATCCTCTACTGCTGATAATTACACATTATAATTGTAAATCAGTGCTTTGATATTTTGCCATTTCAATGTAAAGAGGAGGGAAATCACAGGCGACAAGAAAATTAATCTCCACATACTATACTAAACCGCTTATTTGTCATTAATGCGATGAAAACAGCAGAAAAAGTCTTTTGCTAGTAAGTGAAGTATTTTTTACTGACAAGCAGGAAAAATTAACTTCACAAAGCTTCTTTATTTAAGTTGTACAACACATGAGACAAAACTTTCAGTCACAGACACCCAAAATTGACTACCAAACACATTTATGTTGATTTCAGAAGCTGTTGGATATATGCAGCTCTTTGCTCTTCCATTCAGACAACATTTAACAAGGTTTCCAATTATCTCAGCTTGGCTGAACCTTAGCCTACATGAACACTTGTGGTGGAGGAGGCAAAAGAGGTTTGAATTAATCTTTTTATTGCTTGCTTGCTCTATGGAAATTTTAATATCACTACAGATTAGACAACTCACAAGTCAGATAATTAGAATTGTAGCATTAAGAGCTGCAGACATAAACGGATGAGGATATAGTGAAACAAACATATTAAAGTAAAACAGAACATCATGGAGAGAGAAAAAGTTCCCATGGCTTAGTGAGAGTAGAGTTGGGCAGCTTTGATTTTTTGCCAGATCCTTTTCAATCCCTAACATTGCTGAAAAATCCCTTACTTGGCTTTGTGCATAAAGCAAATCAACATCTCAATGCACACACACACTCTCACATATATGCAGGTACACACATGCATATATACAGTGTATATGTGTGTTTAATTGTATGTATCTCCATGTATATCTGGATTTTGATCCCCTTCATCTCCTACAGCCTTCTGGTTCAATCCTGCTGTTTATTAGTATTACTAATCCAAACAAAGACCTTATATTTTCTCTTCTAGTCTGGCTTTTGATTTTGTTATCAACTGCTTTTGTCAGTGTTTTCCAAAAGGAGACCAAGGCACGCTGTCCCGATGATCTCCCGGGGTGAAGATCAGCCATCAAACAGACAGCAGGTTTGGAGGAGAGGAACAATGTAAAATAAATGTGTCAGAAGATTTCTGTAGCACAAACTGTGTTTTGAATAAAATAATTGTTATAGTTCTAAGAGATCAGTCAGTCTTAAGAAGTGATGTTAAACATTTTGGGAACAACGGTGATTCAGCCGGAAAAATCGGATTCTAGGGTAACCCCATATGAAATTGCATAATATATAATTGTGCAAAGAATTTCTTTATCCTTCATGGTCAGTGGAGCCTACAATTTGCTCTGCAGTCACATGCTTTATATTGAAATAATTCTCTTTCCAGAGGATTTTGAAATTAACATTGAACTCAGTTAAGTACCTTATCTAGAAACAAAAGCATGAAGTTAAAAATCTGCCTTAGTTTTAATGAATCCTGCCATACTTTTACAGGTGGATTGAGGTCACTCATGGGAGAATAAGTTAGAGTGAAAAGATATTTAGTTCAAAGATGTGTCACTCAGTTGACTCTGGAACAGCTTGTATATAAAGAAATACATCACATGACTATTCAGTGATGATAATTTGTTAATTTACAGAACAGCCCAGTTTAAAACCACAGAATGGAAAGAAAAGGATGACCCTTTGCCCCAAAGTGCTTGTCACTCCCAAAGAGCCAAATCCAGAACAGTGAGTCGAGATTTCTTCTCTTTTCCTCTCCCTACCAGCCAAATGGGGCAAGCATCCCTAGCGGTATCTAAATTTACCTGGAAAGCTGCAGGAGATGTTTCAGCCACTGCAGCTGTGTCCTGGGTGTGCCTGCCTGCCTCTGCCGGGTTCATAAGGAGCAAACATAAGGAGCCAGGCCAGCGTTTTCCTTACTTCCCCTTCGAACCAGGGAAAGAGTTAATTTTAATGCGAATGTGCCAGACTTAGAGTGTATGTGCTAGGGATTAAAGATCAGCTATTATAAATTGTCAGTCTATAAGCCACTGGCCACCAGCTCACGCTGCACTTTGACCTTATCTTTATATGTAACAGGAAAGACCCGTTCTTAGCCCAGACGGGGGGGGGAACAACCGCGCCTGCAGGAGCGCCTGGGCAGAGCGCAGGCACTGGGAATTTCGTCAGGCATGGATACGCTATATGGCAGGAATAAGGAAGAGCACCCAGAGCCCATAAAAGCTGAGGTGCAGGGTAAGTGAAAGAAAATCTATTGTAAAACGCGCCGCTATTTGGGTGTTTTCCAATCCGTCAAAACTGCGACTCTTGTTCACCCGAGGCAGCACTGGAAAGGGAAACTGAGAGAGAGGCGCAAGGGAGTTTTGTTTAAAGGACTGATCTCAGATAATATTTGTGACCCTTCTGGGGGATTTTTTCTCACTCCATGAGCATTTCTGTGTACTTTCCGAAAGTCTGTTTGAACAGGACTCACTGAAGGTGGTGGTGAGGGAGAGACGGGGATTTCATCTCGGACACCCCCTCCCCCACGGCTCCGCTTGGACTTTCGGTTTCTCCTCTCTGTGACCCCTCCCTGCGCTCCGCTCTTCTGGGGCTCCCGGGGAGGGTCTCCAACATCGGGACTCTTACCACTGGCACTCCTGGGTAGCAAAGCACCAGCACTGGATGCCACAGGGTAGCGTTAGGAAGAGGTTTTAGAAGATAATCCGGGAGAAACTGCGGAGTATCCCTCAGCGAGACAGTTTAAAGTGACTCTCTAGGGATCATGCTCGACCAACCTGTTATTTTTCCCAATTTCTTTTACTTACTTTACTTTCTTTTACTTATAGAAGAGTTTTTTGCTACAGCAACAGGAGAGGTTTGTTGCTGGGAACCCTTATTTAGTAAATCCTGGCTGTGTTGTTTGTGATATGTAATCCAAGAAATGGTAGGAATCTAATGAAGATTCCCAAGTACAAAACTTAAAGAGAAGATGATTAAAACCTGCAGGGTTTTGTTGCTGTTCAGTTTGGTGGCTGAATTGGAAAAGATTTTGTGTCAAGTCAGACAAAGTGCTTTGTTTTAATGCCTTTGAATTATTTTATGCCTTTATGGGTTTATGCCTTTCAATTTTTTTTTCTCAAGATAACAACTTGTTATCAAAACATTTGAAGTTGTTTGCAAACAAACAACTTATCGGACCTGATCTGTATTATGAAATAGTTTATTTGAACAAAAACTGCATATTTCAAAAAGTAAAGTTATACCTACAAAATATTCCTTCATTGCTAAAGAAAATAAAAGAGACCCTTGACCCCTTTAAATATTTTGGTAGTCCTGAGCTCTGCCAGTATTTTGGCTCCTTGTTACTCAATATGTACACTTACATACTGTAAATATCGATCACTCTTCTGTCATCAGCTGCAATTTCACCCATGCTCTCCTACAGCCATGTGATTTTCTGAGACGCTGTTGTTACAGTAGTTAATAAATGTCCAAATATTTGGGGATTTCACTGTGTCGCTAATGTGTCCTCATGCACTACAGGAAAGAAAAAGGTCCACATTTTTAAAGTTATATAAGCACTTTTGGATGCTGATTTGGTACCCAGTGTGGTTTACAGAAATGCTTAATTCCCACTAAGATGAATTATCTGAAAACATCACTAGGTGAGCCTTTGCTCCTTGTTTTTTGTACTGAAATTATGCCAGAAAGTACATGGAATTGCACCAGGAATTTCAGAAGCTGCATTAAGTCCACATTGCTTTAAAAAGAGCTTTTTAACTTTTTTATCTTTTCCAGCAAAATTATCATATACAAAAATGTACTGCAGTTATTGCTTTGGAGTTCCTTGTATTAGAAAGGGAAGTGAGATTTAGTTTTTCAAGGCTCTTCTAGAAAATAACAACAACAACAATAATGATGATGATGGAAGTTCATCCATCGTGTAAAAAATATTTTATGTTCCTCATGTATTCCAGAGGATGTAACCCTAATGGATTTATGCCCTAATGTTGGGTGCTCCATCCCTGGAAGTTTTCAGGGACAGGTTGGATGGGATTTTGAGCAACCTGGTCTAGTGGACCTGCCCTGGCAGGGGTTGGAACAAGTTCCAGTTTAAGGTCCACAGGAGGACATTTCCAGCTGTTGTAAAGGGGTTTTAACAAGCAAGTGTGCCAACATAATCAGTGTGGGGTCACACACTAAATGATAAGGAGAAATATAAGTTCTGAAGAGCTTTTCATGAAGAGGCAATATCCAAAGCAGGAACTTTGTGGAGAAGCATTATGTGATCTTAAATGTTCCCTCAGGAGTCGTATGCACAAAGAAGCAAGTTAAGCTTTTTATTTAATATCTGATATGTCTTTGTTCCTCTCTTTAACCCTCTTGATATTCTTTAATTGTTATTATTCTGTGAGTCAAGTAGTAGCTAATGCATTCCTTGCAGGGATTTGATGAGGAACATTTATGACGCAAATCTCAACAGCACTTACACATTTTCAGTACAATATTCCTATACTTTAATTGTGTACAAAACACTACATTATGACTAATGTCATAAAAGCACTCCCCAAATGACACTACATTATGCTGTGTAATTTAATTAATAAAATATTTTGTGGAATTAATTTAGCCTGAAGTCTAAGCTGATGTGCTGAAAGCCAATGCAAGTCATATAACCTAAGAAATATGTTTATTTCTGATAAGCTCTAGTTTTTTTCTGGCACAAGTAAAAGGGTTGAAATTTATCACTCTAAAATCTGACTGCAGGAAAGAAAGGTCCAACTTTATTTACTTCCTGATAATTAACAAATTACATTCCAGCAATCTCATTTTCTTATAGTAATCTCAGATAGCAGTAGTCATGCAGAATGTTACTCGTGCCACGTTTTTGAGTAGGAGAAATTTTAGTTAACCCAAACTCCAATAACATTATATGGTACTGCAAATCTTGACACACCAACAGTTTGTCTGGCTACATGAAGCCTCTGCCTTTAGGAAAACTGTCCTGGAAGATTCCCCTCCCCTAAATGAATGGATACTGGTAACTTCTTTCTGTTTATAGGGCAGTTGCCCACTTGGTTGCAAGGGATACTCCTCCGAAATGGCCCAGGGATGCACACGATAGGGGAGAGCAAGTACAACCACTGGTTTGATGGCATGGCTCTGCTGCACAGCTTTACATTTAAAAATGGTAAGTGGTTGCACATCGGATTGAGAGGAACTCAACAACCCACATTTTGGTGTCTCATGTTGCTAATTCTGCTCAGAGTTGGGTTGGAGTGTTTTGGGTTTTGTCTGCAGAGTGGTGTGGGTGTGAGGGGGGAACTGCTGTGGGGAAAGTCTCTCACACACCCCCTCACCCCTCGCCCTTCAGAGCAGCAGCTGGAGCGTCTCTGCAGGGCTGTTGGCAGGGAGATGTTACACTGTCCTCTCACACACACCCCCTCACCCCTCACCCTTCAGAGCAGCAGCTGGAGCATCTCTGCAGGGCTGTTGGCAGGGAGATGTTACACTGTCCTTTCTTCCGCAGAGCCAAACTTCGGGGTGGTTGTCACCCGAGGACAGCACAAAGCCAACTCTGGGCAGGTCACTGCAGGAGCAAGAAAGTCTCTGTTGTCTTGAATGGATCAGCCACAAGTGCTGTAGTATCCAGATGTTTCTCTGCTGTGGATGAACAGCCCAGTTTCAGGGACGACTGGCACTCCCCTTTTGGGATTTGGTTGCAGCTCTAACAGCTGCCAGGAGAGAAACTGGGCCACTGTGTCACTCCACATGTCAAACCTCACTTGGTATATTTGACACCCCTCCAGTCCCTTCTCCTGCTTGTCCTCCTTATGGAGGAAAAACAGGCAGCTCCTGTATGCTAAACAATTCAAATTTTTCTTTCAATTAAAGCATTTTTCACCCATTCAGCTGTTTCACAGTGTGACACAGGATGGTTTACACCTGGATTCTTGTGGCAAAATGTATGTATTTTTTAAAAAAAAATGGGATTTAATCCTGTCATCCTCTAATCCTAGTGTTTACTTTTTTGTTTCCATTTCTGTGGTTGGCAGCATTTAATGCAACTGCAGGATCTCTTGCCTGTCCTGCTCTACATCCTGCTCTACATTAACAAAATAACCTATAAAGAAATAATTAGTGATTTTAAAATTGCCAGGATATCTTACTTACCTAAAGCAAACAGAGCTCAGTTAGTTCAAGTATAGTGGCTCATGAAATTGTTTAGGACAGACATTGATTCCTTCAAGCAATCTGTTACTAAATTTTGCCAATAAAGGAAATTTATCACCACCCATAAATGGATTGTATAATTAATCATTTTTGCACACATAATTTCATTTTACTGGAACAATTTATCCAAATCCCTCCTTTCTCCTCAGAAGTACCCCAGTATTAGTAGTGGTAGTCAGCAAACCTTGACAAATTGTTATCAATCTCAGCAGCCATAAAGCCTTTAAAACAGGGAGTTAGGGACATTGTTGGTTTCATTCCAAACTATTGTTGGCTAAAGGACAGCTGCCTGAGAAACTCTGGCTCTACCTGTGCTAATTTTTTGAAGGACTGAGTATAAAATGTGATTGGAACCTGTTTGTCCTTCCTCAGGTGAAGTTTACTACAGAAGTAAGTATCTCCGAAGTGACACATACAACTGTAACATAGAAGCAAACAGAATTGTCGTGTCTGAGTTTGGGACTATGGCTTATCCAGATCCATGCAAAAATATATTTGCCAAGTAAGCAATGCTTTTCCCAACAAGATTCTTCTATCTACTTCTCTCTTCAGCACAGATGTCTTTCTGTTTACCCTTGGCACATATGTACAAATACAACATTTGATTTGTAAATTTACAATTGCTAAATATTGAAAAGGCCAAAAGATATGTACTGCCTATGGGTTAGTCTAAGGCAAATATTTTAAATTCATTTTATCACCAATATTGGCTGCTTTATTCAGTAACACAAGTAGATTATATAAAAACCAAACATTTTCTTTCTCCAGTGTTAGTGAAATATTTTGATACTCTGTAAGGGGAGAAGCAGCAAGAATGAAAAAGATTTAGAGATGGGGAAGGTATTAATACAAAGTTTATTCAACAAAAACAAGAGAAGCATCAATAACTGAAAAAAAAACCAGAAAAGCTTTTTGATTAAAGATGGTTTTACAGAGAGGCGAGGTGTAGGCCATCATGTTATCCTCACTCTTGTCAAATTGGCTGTAGGGATTCCCTAACAAGTGCAAATAGGTCGCCCTTCTCTGCTTCCTGGCTGAACTACCGCTAGTGACCTCGAACCTGGTATTTGGTTAGGACACACACGCAGACACTTATTGCAAAAGAGCTGATATGTTGTAAATTGTTCCCCTGAGATAAGATTTTCTTCCCTCTTCCAACAGCAATAGCATAACTCTGGCATTTTAAGTTCAAAAGGGTTATAGAAACTTTGTCTTGGCTTCTAATGACTATGATAAAATCATACACTGATAAAGAAAACTGTTGAGCCCATATGTGAAGTTCAATCTTATTTGAAATCATAATTGTGCTATGGGATTTCACTGAGAACAGAAATATTCCATTGGGGAATATATGAATCTATTATATGAAGGCATACACTGAAAATCTATTATATGAACCTATTTTATGAAGGCATACATTGAAAAACCTACCAGCTTTTAGGTAGGAACTGGTAGGCCACATTTTCCCAAGATAGGAGAGTGTGTAATTAACCCATCCTGATAAACCAGTGCATGTCCTGGAGCTGACAGCGGGAATGGGCCTGGATGCCCTTTTGTGTGTGGAAAAACTTGCTTGCTTGCATGACCTTAACCCTCACCCAGGCCAAGGGCATTGGAGAAGTCCATCTCCTCTGCTTTCCCACCCTTTCCAGGGGCTGCCAGCAGTGGGCACAGCAGGGAGAGCAGCCCCAGGTGTGAGGCGCTGCAGGGTCCCTTGTGCTCCGTGTGGGGGAAGGCAGCTCCGGCTTCTGCAGCTCTAACAAAATTTCCCTCTGGACAGGGCGTTCTCCTACTTGTCTCACACCATTCCTGAGTTCACAGACAACTGTCTGATCAACATTATGAAAGCTGGGGGTGATTTTTATGCTACTGGCGAGACTAACTTCATCAGGAAAATTAATCCACAGACTCTGGAGACTTTGGAGAAGGTACAAACCACCATCTGTCATTCTGGTTCCTTGTCTGCTGATGAATAAATTTCAAGCTGACTCCTAAGTATCCTTTAACATGTTCAGGACACAAAATACTTTTCTTCTACTGTTGCCTTACTTTTGAAATTGTGGTAAAGTGAAATAGTGAAGACACCAAAAGATAAAAGATATCTTTTAAGAACTCCTGAGTTCAAATTTACATTCTCTTTAGTTTGGGAAAAGCTGGGCTTTGACCAATTTCACTTGTACATAATCTAGCAAGGTTGCAGGAATAATACCATAGTTACATGATTATTTGGGATGATTGCCATTATTATGTATCTGTAGTTATGAAATTATTTACATAATTAAAAATTCAGTAGGTCAGTCATATGACTACTTTTCAAGGACCTTATGTAAGATATTACTCAATTATTAAAATGAGAACTTGAGATATTGAAATATATACAATAGAGTTTTTTTCTGGCCTGCACTACAGTTTGAGTACAACTTCCAAATTTTAGATAACATAGAAATCTTTTTTCAGCAGATCCAGCAGATTGCCAGACTCAGCCCTGTTAAATAAACTGCTTTGAGGGTGAAATGGGCATTTGCAGAGTAACTTGCTTAGCTAATCCTCCCTGACGTTATGTGGCTTCAAGGGAGAGGCAACTGTAATCAGATTCTGTAACTTGTTTTAGCCTTGAAAAAGGAAATAATTTGAATACCTACACAAGTAATTTGGTTTAATTATTTAAATTTCGAAGCCGTTTGTAAATGGGGTGCCAATATAAGGCCACCAGGGCTAAAAAACTGGCGGTTTTGTGGTGTTAGCTGAGATCAGTTTTCACTCTCTTACACATCTCTCAAATCTCCTATTGTATCATTTTCCAGGTTGACTACAACAAATATGTATCTGTAAATTTGGCCACTTCTCACCCACACTATGACAGTGCTGGAAATGTTCTCAACATGGGCACTTCCATAGTTGATAAAGGAAGGACAAAATATGTTCTATTTAAGATTCCCTCCTCCGTACCAGGTAAGATATGTCTGTTATTGGTATTTTCTAGAAACTCGTTAGCAATTTCTTTTCTTCAAAGGGCAAGGGTGATGATACACCTCTGCTAGTAACCATGGGTGTTCATTTTCTTAATTTCAACTTATTGTGAACTTCATGTTAACTGCTTAGCCTGTCTGGGCATGTGCTCTTACAAAGGCTCACCCTGAGTACTGTGTGAACAGGGTATTTCAGGAGGAAGAACCTTACTTTTAGACGAAGGTTTTAAAACAATTTTCCCTATAGAGCAGCACATATAATTTGAGGTTGTAAATTTTAATTTCTCACTAAATGAAAATTCTCTTAAAATGCTGATACTATGATTATAGGGAAGAATGATACCAAATAAAACCTAATATAGTTAATTCCTGTCTAACCTGGCCAACACTGGCCCTTGCTGAAACTATGCATTGTTCACAGACTAAATCACTTGCTCTTTTTCCTTCAAGATAATCTTTTTTTGGTGTGTGTTGTTTAAAATCAGCTGCTATTGTGTTGCCTGTCCCTTGTTGAACAATCGAGAGGCCTTCCACAGCTGAAAGATCAGTTTGCAGTTTCTAGCGGGGGCTCAAATTTGGGAACACCTCCTTAGAAGATGTTAAAAAACACGGACATTTGAACCCCTTTTTAAAGGTGCTGATTTAATTAAACATATTTCTCCTTCATGCTGGAACTTCTGAAGACGGTAACCAGTGGAATCAAATCCCAAGATGAGGGCCTCTGCCTGAATGGATCCAACACTATGATTTCACTGCATGCTTCTTGCATGTTCATTACACAGAAAGAAACAAACTACTTTCTTAACAGGAAAATGCAAATAAAACTGAGAGGAACCTGTTCTTCCCTGGGAGAAATCCAAGCACAAGTTTGGAAAGGAATTTATTAGAAATATAATTTTAATTTTTATCATTCATATTCAGAAAAAGAAAAGAAGAAATCTTGTTTCAAGCACCTGGAAGTGGTTTGCTCCATCCCTTCTCACTCTCTGCTCCACCCCAGCTACTACCACAGCTTCGGACTCACAGAGAATTACATTATCTTCATAGAGCAGCCCTTCAGACTGGATATTGTCAAAATGGCAACTGCTTACATCCGAGGTGTGAACTGGGCTTCCTGCCTTGCCTATAATAAGGATGATAAGGTATTTTTCCTACTGCTGAGCAAAGGAGTCAGGCAGGCCCGTGACCTCTTCCACACTGTTCTGCTTTTCATCTGGTTCATTCATTTCAGTAGTCACTCTCTTTTTTTTTCAAACCTTGACTTTCACGTTGCAGCTTTTTTAGAAGCTGCATGTTTTTGAATACTGTCTCCCATACCCAGAAATTTCTCAAATAAATGTCTGATGCTGAAGCTCTTGAGAGAGAGGATAGTTTGGCATTTCTAGAAATACTGTGTGCTAGCAGAGAAAATCCAATCTGCACTAGCATCCGAGACAGATCCAGCTGCTCCTGGTCCAAACGAAATGCTGTCTGTGGTGGGTCAGATCTACTCCAGGTGCACTGCATGTGACAGAGAGCCAGACTGGTGGAAAAGCCTGCACTGAACAAAAGGAGAGTCTTTCACTGTGGCAACTGAGGGAAAATACTGTTTTCTGAGGATCTTATTTCCACATGCTCTGGGCACCAACACATGGGACTTGCTGGGGTACAGGGCACCAGCTACACAGAGACTCTTGACCCAGGCAGATTTATTTAACTTAAAAAGAGAGCAGGGGATTTTCCAGGCTTTTCTGGAAAACATCAATCCTCAGCCTAGCCCAAATAGTAATTTGCAACAGTAAAATGAGCTTAAAGCTGTTCCACACTCATTTTACTGCTGTGTGTTTTGGTCTTCAGGTTGGAACCCCTTGTCTCCTAGCAGTAAACCCTGAGTTCTTAATATGCTTCAGTACAAATATACAGTGATTAGAATGTTGATGGTTACCATTAGAAAACAATTTTCTAAATAACTATTTGCTGATTCTCAATGGTTTTAAATAATGTTTTCTCTCTTTCAGACTTGGTTTCACTTTATAGACAGGAAGACTAAAAAAGAAGTGTCCACCAAGTTTTTTACTGATGCTTTGGTGTTTTTTCACCATATAAATGCTTATGAAGAGGATGGCCACATTGTTTTTGATCTTATTGCCTATACAGACAATAGCTTATATGACATGTTTTATTTAAAAAACCTGGGTAAAGACTTTGAAGAGAACACCAAGCTTACCTCCATTCCAACCTGCAAACGATTTGTGGTTCCTCTGCAATATGACAAGGTAGAAAGAGGATGGCTTTTTAACCTGTTCTTTGATCAGTAATTTCAAATACATCAGTGTGAATAACAGGTGAATTATTAACTGCCAGCCTTTAGGTGCAAATTTCTGATTCTGTGGTACCCAAAGTGTGCAGGAGGTTTGGGTTTTGTGTGCCCTGTGAGAAATGGCAGTGGGCGGCTGGCCATGGTTATGTGGATCCAGGTTCTGACACCATCCACGCTGGAGAACAGGGATGTGGAGAACACAGAATTTTCTTACCAATGAGGTTATTCATTAAATGCCATCAAACACAAGCAGATATATCCACTTGGCTGTTAACTGCAAAGGGCATGAGTGAGGTTTTGCACAATCTGTTTCTTCCACTTCACTGGAAGCCCACATACAATACATGCACTCTCCCAGCTGTTGCAATGGTTCTATTAAAATTAGAATATTTCATTTAAGTGTGATATATAAGCAGGAAGAGAAAAGATTTTATCTTTCAGTTTAATTTAAAACACCATTTTACATCATTGTTTGCAGGGAAGCTTTTATACTGCCCAGCAACTTGGGCAAGTTTCTGCCTGATACCTTTGGAGTGGATATTACTTTTTCTTTCTACATCCTAGAATCTTGCTGCTCTGTTCTTGTCTCAGAAGCAGCTCTGCAGCAATGACAAAGGATGCTTTGGATCACACCAGCTGTTCTGCAATCTTAAGAATTCAGCAGTAGGACATTAAAGAGTATATTGCACTTGATTTTTAGCAGGTGCAAAAGCCTGACCTTGGTAACTTTTAGTGGAAATTTGATACCTCATTCCTTGAAACCCATCTTCATTCCTTAAATTCTCAAATTTATGGTACTTCTGGACCATAGCCATCTGTATCTAAACCTTTCTAAGGACTCAGTGTTGTTCAAAATAATTATTCTATGTTATATTAAAATACTCTTGAGTTCCACAAGATTTCTAAGGATAACCCCAGAATCTAAAATGCCATAAGAATGTTCTTCTTGAAGCTTGTTTGTTTAAACCCCAAATTGTTAATATCAATATCAAACCTGATGAAAAATCTAAATTAGAAGCATGTTTTTAGGGATCCATGACTTTTTCAGTATTTGTCTCTTTCAGGATGCTGAGGTGGGTTCTAATTTAGTCAGACTTGCCTCTACTGCAACTGCTGTAAAGGAGAAAGATGGGAACATCTACTGCCAACCTGAAGTACTGTGTGAAGGTCAGACACATCCTTTAAATATCTGATGTTGCACCAGTTTCGTATTAATACAGGATTTCAAGTCTGATCTCACAACTATTAATATGGCTTGCAAATCTACCTGTTACAAGAGCAATTTTAGTTAAATAAGTCTGTTATAAGTAGTACTTCAGATTTAGCTGCGTTTTATAAAGATTGTCCTCGATTTTTAACGTTTTATCAGGGGATAATAGCAGGAATATGTAAATATGTATTTACCTAAGGTGAAAGTCATTTCTTAGAATGGTAGCCTCCGATTCTATCCCAGTTGTTCACATCATGGATTTATAAAGAAAGAAAAAAATCCAAACCAGAAAAACCCTCATAAATTCCAGTCTAATGAGTCCCTAAGAATGAAAAATTGTTGCCTTTTGAACTAATGACCCTGGCTTACTTATGTTAATACCCATCTTCAGCTTCTTAGAAATTCAGATATACAAAATCTATGCAACACCTTTATTAAGTAGTGTCAAGGTTTTTTCACTGGGCAAATAGCGTGAAGATTGGTATGTCTATAAAGATGCACTTTTGAGTTGTTTTCTTCTCTTGTTCCTAAGTCTTGAACTTTATTTTATGCAGGGATAGAACTGCCTCGCATCAACTATAACTATAATGGCAAAAAATACAAGTATATCTTTGCAACAGAAGTCCAGTGGAGTCCAGTTCCTACAAAGGTATAATTAACATTTACAAAGTCAGTGTCTTCCCATTGGTGGGTCATTCACATGCAAAGAAACATGAAATGCCTAAGTTCTCATAAGGATAAGTTCATGTTGTACCATTTCCCTCATAAAGTATTAATAAACTCAGGCTTCTTCCTCCAGCTTCCTATTCCCCCAAAGTCACTTGAAGAGTTACTGAGACCCTCACTTGTCTGCTAAATTGGGCTGAACCTTCTGTGATATGCCAAGAACTATAAAGGAGAGAGTAGGAAAAAGAAGTATTAGATGCATGCATATATTTTATATTTTTTTCCCTTTGGGAAGCCTAACAGAAAAATAAGATATTGCAATGCTACCTAATACATTTTACATATTAAAGCAATATCTAATTTTGGGGAAAGCTTTATATTTTGCTGGCTAGTTCTCTACTAGAGATAGCAAATGCTTTGTTTACATGTGCATGATGTCAGGAGACAGCCTAGAGTACAAACAGATTAAAAGGAAAAGGATTTATATTTAAAGGTACAAGTATTATTCAGACAAACTCACTCTTTACATTTCTTGTTCTGTGACTATAAGGCAGCACAAATTGAAGTCACTGTTGGTTCTTGCATATAATTACCAAAACTGATTACAAAATAAAGCTGGATTTCTGCATGATGCAAGAAAAGTTATTGCAGCACATCTGACAATAACTCAAACAAATCTGCAAGTTCGTGATTTACAGTGTAGATAATCTCTGCTTGACTCAAATATACTAAAAATGCTGGTAGGAGGATCTGTTTTCACATCAGTTGCAGTTTAATGAATGCAAGCACAACAACCTAATCCTTAGGTAAAGTCTGTCAGTGAAAGTGCTGTCATCTCGGCTAGAAGAGAGAATTCTTTCAAATTCTTCCTCCTGTAATTTGAATAGTTTCACTTTTGTATTTTTTGGCTAAAGATCAAAATGGAAAAGAATAGAACCGTATCTCTCTGGGTAGAGAAAAGGCCTTAATGGAATTGAACTGAAAATGCCAGGCATCCCCTCTGGAGATTGGTTTGGCCACTCAATGGGATGAAAATCCACACTCTGCTCCTTCAGTAAGACTCCTCCAGTGTCTGCCCCCCTGGTTTAATCTTTACACCACGCTAGGAATAGCCTTTTTTTCTGGCATATGTACCCCACTCCACAGTAGAAGGCCTTGAGAAATATGGAAGTAGCAATAAAAGGAAAATAATTCACAGGATTAGAAAATGGCAAGTTTAAATCCTGTTTCCTGCTTTACTGCAGAATCTCAGTGGATTGGATTGGATTGGAACAAGTCACTTAAATATTCTGTGTCTTGGACTCTCTATAGAGAGGGCCGTTACTTACAGGGAAGGGTCTCTTGGGATCTGCTAGCATCTGTGAACTACTAAAAGCCCACAAATGAAAGGTGGAATTGTAATCTAATGAAATGAAATGAAAAGAACATTGTGTGATTATGCAGCCACAAAATGTGACTCCAAAATTTAACATTTTCCAGGTGTTTTTTCTTGTGGTGACACCTGCCTTAACTCTCAGAATTGGTTCTCCCCACCAGCAGCCTGTTCATGTTGCACCTTTGGGAAAAGCCACTGTCAGGGTCACTGACATTTTTCTTTTCTTGTCACAACTATTTAGATTGCAAAATTTAATATCCAGACAAAGGAGATGCTCCACTGGACACAGGACCACTGCTGGCCATCTGAGCCTGTATTTGTTCCCAATCCTGATGCAAAAGAAGAGGATGATGGTAAAATAATGACAATGTTCTGAAATCTGGGGTTACATGAGTTTTGTATTAAATCTTACAAGTTTCAGTGAGTTTAGTCAAGAAAACTGGCTTGATACTTCCTCTGTGAGATGGGGTTATATTTTCTGCTTGGTGAAACTTTCACATGTTTCTAATTCTTCATTTGTATGTTACAGGCGTTGTTCTGACCTGTGTTGTGAAGAGTGATCCAAAGGAAGCACCTTTCCTACTTGTCTTGGATGCTAAAACATTCACGGAGCTGGCTCGAGCCACAGTAAATGTGGAAATGCATATGGACCTGCATGGAGTGTTTATACCAGAGCAAGTTGTGAAAACTGAGACTGAGTAAAATCTATTTGTTGTGTTGCACAGACTGAGATAACCTTCTGCTGAATGTGGGATAATATCCTGCAGGAACAGCCTTCTCTTATGATAAGAAATGACTAATTATAACCTCTTCAATATCTATATATAATCTCTTATAAGAGATAGAAATTACTTTATTACAAATTATTATATACACAACTGGTATATCACTTTTCCAGAAGAAGAATTATGAATTTGAAGTGCTAATATTGAACACAGCTTGTGGGGCAGGGAATAGGAGACAAAGGTAACAAGAAATGTTTTATTGGAGTAGAATAAAGCTTTCTGAGCAAATGAAGTACTGTATTCATAGGGTGACGCACGGCATGAGTCACACATGTCTGCAGGTCATGTAACTTCCACGGGCTGTTGCAAGACTGCAGCTGACAATGAAAGTTGTCTCCTGCCAGAAAACCTCACGTTAAACTATCTATTATGATACCAATAATTCATATCATTGTATTCTCTTGGTGCTTGGTTTCTTAAACTCTACCATAACCAAAGTATTATGCTGAGGTGCTACATTTTTCTTATCCAGAGCCTGAAACCAGCTTTTCTAATAATTTCATGGTGTATTTTTTGCTTTTATGTTGACAAAACCAAGTAAGTTTATTGAAATAGAGTACACAGTTATATGCAGCATTCAATTATACCTTAGTGATATTGAATCTTAAGCACTTTGTATTTAAATCAGTTTTCCTTAGGCAGAATATCTGCCATGGCATTTCATGTAATTAGATGATTGCATTGTGTAAAAGATAAAAAGAATTGTAGTGTTTGATATTGCTACTATGCTCTGTTCATAGCAGTCTGTATGTGAATGAGGGCAGTGTATTTCTGGCAGCACTCAGACACACGTGCAACAAATAGTTCAGGGAAAGAGTGAAAGATCAAATTTAGGCCTCATCTGAACCCCACAGTTACTGAAACTAGAAGCTGTTATTGCCATAACTAAGCATTTGCTTTATGTCTGCTTAGGAGCATCCATGTTCTCACATGTGTTTATCATTGCCTGTACCAGATGCTTCCTAATAAAAGTGCACAACTCCCACTCACAGTCACAATTAAAAAGCACATTTCAACATAAAGTTCAAGTGCCAAGTACAGAGTGACGGGTTGTGTTACAGAAATGGCATTTCTAACCCCCCTGAGTGTACTCCTGATTTGAGATATTGAGTTTTCTTTAAGTGAGACCTTTTTTGCTTTGAATTGTATTTTCTCATTGTAGATATCTTTGCTGTTGGAGGCATCTTTACTGATGGAGAAAACCAGGTGCACATCCCTCCATTTCGGGTGTTCATCTGGTCTGTCTGTATCACCACACAACTCAGGTACCTCTCACTTTGACACACACGTTCTCTCAGTGTCTGTGCTGCTCACAGTGTTTCACAGGTAGGAAACAGAATGAAATTGTTGTCATTTACTACCTCCCCATCACATGACAATCTGGGCTTCGGTGACCTGTTTGAGGTTACCTAAGGTGTTTATGGCAGAGCAGGAACAGAACCAACATCATCCATTGTTCCTGTCTGCTCTGTAAAAACCAGACCTCTGTTTCTCTGCTTAAGTCTTTGCACTTTGTTAGGATAAAGAATATACAGACTATTTTTCATGTAAAATAAGAAAAAAACACTGCAGTCAGACCTAGTTAAAATACGAAGTTTTGGGCATTCAAAGGTTTACATGTTCCATAAAATGGAAATAAACACTTCAGTAAGGTGTGTCTGCAGAAACAGTCACTTCTAGTGTTTTCAAGGCATATTACCATTAGTATTTAATAGAATTTTATCTTCTAAAGAAGAAACTGAATTCCATTTTTATAAGTAATATGGAACCAGTACTGGAAGGGAAGACTGACTTGTGATATTGGCATCAGCTCTGGGGTTGTTTCTTTTCATCTGAAAAAGTTTGGATTTAAAAAATGTCCCCAAATATATTTCTGGAATTACAAGGTGGCAATGAATCAAAAGTCTAACCATTGTTATAGATTTCCTTCTAAGAGTTTGTCTCCAGAATTCCTTCTGTAGTGCTCATAGGGCTGCTTTTGGATGATCATGGGTTTGGATACAGGAATTACTTGACTTCTGAGGAGCTAATTCTTACGGGTAGAGATGACAGGATAGAGGATACACTCATCATAAAAACAACCTGTAGTCTAAGAAAATAAATGTGTTATTTACATTCATGTAGAAATAATGCAGAAAATAAATGGTAAGGACTTGTCTCGGGTATGATTTTTTTAAATTAAATGTGCCTTATTCCCTTGGTCAGTACTACACAGGATTTGATTAGCATTAAGTTTGTATTTAACCTGAGGAGAAAAACAGTAATGTAAATCTGCATTTGCTAATCCCAGTATCCTCCTGCAGCAGAGACAATAGGAATAAAACCATACAGCTAATCACAAATTTGTTCAAGAATGTTTTTAGTGGTTGCAATACCAATCTGATGAAACATTTACCCTGAATATGGTAACACACTCTATCATTTCCAGGCTGACAGAAGCAAGGGGAAATGCAGATATGCTTTGCCAAGTGGCTGCAAGGCTCTTAGGGTTTTTTTGATGTGGTAACATGGCACATGGTAATGAGTGGCATTTGGTTTGCTTCTGACACCCTTCGCTATGAATGAAATCTCAAGGGCCAAAAAGGTTTGATTCTTCTTTTGCACCAATTAAAGTCATAAATTAGCCCAGCAAAATTCACAGAATTATTATAATGGCTTAACACAAATCTAGATTGAGTGACTGCAAATAAAAATTAGTAAAGATAAGTATCTCCATTAAAAGAAAAATACATAGTTGAGTGAGAGAATCAGGCCACGGGTATGCATACATATAATTAATTACCTCAGAGATGCTACAAATGGACCTTGATAGAGTGGTTTGGTTTGTTGTTGTTTTGTTTGGGTTTGGTTTTTTTGGTTTTTTTTTTAGCACATTCATTAAATGGAACAAATAACAAGGTATAACAATTAAGTTGTTCTCTGGAAGTGGATATTATCTGTTACACCTTGTTCCATTGCCCCACATAGGCAGTAAGAGGAAGCAGAAACAGTGTTTACAAGGAGGAGTTAAAAACCAGAAATGCAACAATGTTTTCCTCCGCAACAATCTGTGCAGGAGGCAGGGAAACACACCAGTGTCTTTCTTTTCAAATAACCAGGCCACTCAATGACAGCTTTTGCAATAATTTAAACCACTGCTCCCTTGGGTCTGCAATTACCCGAGTATTAATGACAAGCAAAATACATCTTTCCCCTGTAGCCAAGGAGCAGTGTGCTCTCTGCCTTCATTACCCTCAAAGAGAGCTGGGAATGTGTCCTCTGGATCCTCAAGCTACACCTGACATCCTGGATAATTATACCCAAGCCAGAAAAAGTGGCCTTCTAATATGTGTAAATGGGTATGTACAACAACAAGTGTTGCAAAGCTGCTGGTGCTTCATGCACATTACTGTGGGTTTAGGCCTTCTGTCCCACATCCTCTGCTTCTGAAACTCTTGTTCAGAGCTGCACAACAAACCTGGAGCGTGGTGCTCCTCTCTGTGACCCCTCCCCAGTCAGGGAGCACTTCAGCAAGGGCTGAGCTGTAAACCCTGGCTCCAGCAGGGCTGAGCACACTCTTCACCCAGGCCCTGGGTGCAGGGTTTGGACTTTTGGGTGATGTATGAGGATGTCCCAGCTGCAATCTGTCTGCAGAACAAACCAGTATTGTGTCGAGCTTGGAAAGAACAAGGCTGCCTTTGTGAAGGCATTAATTTCTCTTTCCTACGGGGTCACTTCCAGATACCCTAACTCATTTTCCAAGTGGTAAAATCATTTGGAGACACCATCAAACTGAATGAATGATAGAATTTTGTTACATTTCACTGAAATGCAAGCAATAAAAGCACGTGACCCACCACAGCTTTACTAGATCAGGCTGTCTGGAAATGTTATTTTCCCAAGGAAGGGATGGACAGCATGATGTCCTTTCAGGTGTTCCACAGGCTGGGAGATCCCAGTGCTGCTGTGCCTGTCAGCGCAGGGAACACAGTGAGCTGCTGTGCTGGTCCCTCCTGGCAGCACCGGCTGGGTGTCTGTTTTAGAGCAGATCACAGTTTGTGAAACACTTTCACTCCGTGCAAATAGTTTCACTGCTTGAATGTTGGATGCTGTTAAGAAAGCAGATGGAATCAAGTAATCTCTTAATGTGCAATTAATCACGATAATAAACGGCCTAAAATTTCCCATGTGAACTGTCTTAAAGAAGATCTTTTTTGCTGGAAAAGGCCACATTTCCAGTGGGCAGCTGTGGAAAAGGGCACTGCCACAATGAGTCTCACTGCATTTAATTCTCGTTCTCTTACTTTTCCTTGTGCCTACACAGATAACATTCACCTCCAGCTCATGTAAGGGAACCAAGAAATAAATAAAAGACCAGTTTTACAGGATCACAGAATCAATTAAATTGGTAAAGATCTCTGAGATCATCGAGTCCAACCTATGGCCAAACACCACCGTGTCACCCAGACCACGGCACCGAGTGCCACTTCCAGTCTTTTCCTTAAACACTTCCACGGATGGTGATTTCACCACCTCCCTGGGCAGCCCGTTCCGATGTCTAATCCCCTTTCTGTGAAAAAATTTCTAATGTCCAACCTAAACCTCCCCTGGCGCAGCTCAGGGCGCAGCTTTCCTCTTATCCTGTCTCTCGTTGCCTGGACGAGTCTGACCCCTCCGCGGCTCCATCCTCCTGCCAGGGAGTTGTGGAGAGGGAGAGGATCCCCCCTGAGCCTCCTTTTCTCCAGGCTGAGCCCCCCCCCCTCAGTTCCCTCAGCCGCTCCTGGTGCTCCAGCCCCTTCCCCAGCTCCGTTCCCTTCTCTGGACCTTCTTTAGTGACATTCCAAAGCCGTGACGAGACAAAGCCGAGATTTCCGCGGGCCGTCCCCACCCCGCCCGCGGAGGGGCCGCGGTGCCCGAGGGCCGCCGGGCCGGGCCGGGCCGCCCCCGCGGGGCGGC